>JMFS01038606.1:0-18907 GCA_000699545.1 Podiceps cristatus | reverse complement strand
AGATACAGAGAGATAAATAGACTGACAGAGCAAATGAACTCTAGAAATCTTCAGTAATATTTAAGAACAGGAAAAAAATCACTAATTTGAAAAACAGTACAAAAGAGGGAAGAAGAAGAGAAAGCTATGAAAAACTGAGATGGATCATGAAAGACTTAATTGGGAGCAGTCACATTACTGAAAGTCCATATAAATTGTTACTGAATAGACATTTATGCATTAATTTTGCATCATCAAAAATCAATGTGTTTCCATTATGCAAATCTGAGCAAAGCCACTTAAAACACAGGTCACTTCCTCTGACCAGTGGTTCTTGTTCTAGTTTTATTATAGCATCAATTGCAACAAAAATAACCCACTAGCAAATGTTTTCTCTCAGCCAATTTAATCAATGGTGAATAATATAGTAATTTCTTTACATCAGCAGCATGGTTTCAAAGAAGAGGCTGTCATTTTTTTATTTTTCTTTTTTCTTTTTATCATTCATTTTACACATCTTCTGATTAAAGTACTCAATAATATTTATTATCTATGCCTAACTATGATAGATTTTAGCAATATACTGTTGAGTGGTATCATTATTGTCTTAATGGAGGCAATCAAATGTTTGAATATATGTATAAAGACATGGCAAGATACAATAGCAGAAGTATAAATCAGGTAATTAGTAACAATAGATAGTTTAGTTAAAGATTATACAGAAAAAAATCTGAAAGCTACAGAATAGCAGATGTGATGAATAGCTTAAAAATTTAATCTTGGAAAGCTCCCCCCCACTAACCCGAAAGCATCTTTTGGATAAAACTTAAATGTACCAAAGTCAAAGAGAACTTTTCAGTTGACTGAAAACAACACTGGGATTTCACCCACAAATGACCTGATTGCTAGCAAAACAGTATTAATCATCTCAAGATCAAGACTGACAAAAACTTCAAACCATTGTAATTTTACTGGGAGTTAGAAGTTCATGACAGTAGAATGATGTAGGACATGGGCCATATCTTCTAGATGGGCTTCTAGAGGACCACTGATAAATGGCCACAACTCGGTGCTCGAGCTGAAGTTTTATTTTAGCAGAAATGCATTGCATATATTTTTTTCCTCAGGCTAAGAAAGGATGAGACAAATTGGAAAATGCTCATCACCTAGCGAGAGTTGAGGTTATTGGAGGTTTCATCCATCACTTCAAAGAAGTCACTTCATGGGTTATTGTCACTGCCCAAATCAGTTTTACTAAAAAGAGAAAAAAATGTCTAATTAAATAAATCTCTCAGATTTATTTTAGGGTCTGGATTAGGTAAATTTGACCTATATATATAGATATATATGTTTTCAATTGTGACGATTTCTGGTTAAAATAGTCACATTTATATCCATGTGCTCTCTTTCCAATACGATCTCAAGGTTTTGCTCAATAACAAAATTTTCATAGACCCCATATTTGTTGTGCTACATAAATTAATACTCACTGATGACTAAACTGCTATTTTATTTGCAGCAGTTCCAAGAATGAAATCATCATTTAGACTCTGCAAACTATACAAAATCTTCCCAGCGAGGCAAAGCCAAAATTTAAAAGAATAGTGATAATAACTCTCCTCATTTGCTTCTATGTATCTTTTCTATTGCCCATGTCTGTTCTGTATGGCTTATTGCTTGCTTTGCAAGCAAGCTTAAGTGCTGAGAGAGTTTTTACCAAATCTGAAAGGCAACTTGGAAGACCCCATGTCAGAAAAGAGGCAGGATGACAGGGAAGTGGCCTATGGTGATGGCCACATCTGAAGTCCAGCAGCTGAACAGCCAGGGTCACTTTGTGATGCTATCCCAAGGAGGTCCTCTTGGAACGTGGCAAAAGGAAACCGTGAAGTTCTTCGGCAAGAAAGGAGGTAGGATGGAGGGCAGCGAGTGAGTGAATGGTTGGGGGAAGAGCCAGGAAAGGAGCCTGAAGGATTTGGTTCTGTAGTGTGCTGGGGATGAGCTCACCAAGAGTCTGCAGCTAATGCACAAATCCTGAATGACAGTGGAAGTGCAGAGGTCCAATGAGATGAGATGCAGTTCTGTTGAATAGCAAGCACTAAAAGATGTGAATAACCAAGAGGAGTGGATTCGGGTCTCTAAGTTGCCAGCAAGCTCTCCCTCCCACAATGATGCACACAAAATTGAGCTCACTCTGGGAACTGAACTATGGAAAAACTGGTAGGAAGGAAATCTAGAGGTTATCTAGCCTGTCCTCCTGCTTGAAGCAGGACTGTTGCCACTTTGCCTAGCCAACTCCTGAATGGATGATCTCACAGCTTCCCAAGCCATGATTTGTGGCTGTTGTTCCTACTTCTTTTATTTGGAAGACTTTGGGTCTATAATTTCATGGATCTTTCCTTCAAATAGTTGTAAGCAGCTAGTATGTTGTCCCTTAAACACTTCTTTGCCCAACTAAACAAACCTGGCCCCCTCCACAGCCCTTCACAGGCCAGATGCTTCAGGTGCCTTACCTTCCTGGTTGCCCTCCACCGGACCTTCACCTGTTCCTCCATGTCCCTCTTAAATTGAGGGGCCCAATACTGGATGCAGTACCTCAGGTGCAGCTCCACAGCACCAAATACCTTCAACCACTGGTGAACCCAGCCCCCCTTCCTGTTGATCCACACACATCTCTGCTTCAGGTCTGCTTCCTCTCTCCCTTGGCCCCTTTAAAAGAAAAGTGAAAGAAACAGAAAAAAACCTCTTCCTTGTGACACTTTCAGAACCAACCTACATATGCTGAATTTATCTCTGTAAATTTATATTTTTTTAAAAAAAAAAAAAAAAAAAGTCACTGCCCCAGTATCTGTTACTATTTTGGTCTTTATATTTAATCTTTCAGCATTGGCAGTTATGGGTTTATATAGCCACACACTGAAAAAATCTGAAATCTCACTTGGGCACTTGTACTCTCTTTAGGACAGTGTAGAAAACTAGCAGAAAATTATCTTACATCTTTAAATGCTATGAAAATAGATTTTTGTGGTGAACATGTTGGAACACTGAAATGTCTAGGAGTAGCCACAGTTTCTAGATTTGGGGACATGCCAGAAGATACTTTTCCTAGTCATTCTGCTGCTCGCTTGTTATGAGATAACACCAAATGAAAAGATGAGGTTTACAGAATCTGCTTTGTATCAACATGGTTGATCTGTCAGTTTTGAGCTGTCATTTTTGCTTACTCTGTGCAGTGCTTTCAAAAAGTCCTTCAAAACCTAAAGACATTATTTTTGAACCAAAGGATTTCTTCAAGGATAAACACACCCTTGATAGGCTTCCTACATAGGGAGACTTTCTTAAAATAGGGATGAAATTTCTCTAAACCCAGAAATTCAGTCCTTTGGAACATCCTGTAGTTAAATAAATACAGCCCCTTGCTCACATGTATACCCAATTGAGTAGACTCTTAAATTTGTATAAAAGCATTTAAATTTCCATAGTCTTTGTTATGAAAAAAAGGAATTAAGCCATACAGTATAAAGCACCAGAGTATCAGGGTACCTGCAACACAGTTTCCATTATCACATCTCCTTGGGTTTAAAGCAAAATCCTCTACAAATGCAAGTTAAACATCAACAGGCAAACTCTAATATTAAACAGTTTTATACAGAAACTTAAAAGTCATTTACTAAGAGCTTATTTTGTTCTTGCATTCAAATCTAAAATAACTATTGTTAATTAACGTAATTATAATGTGTATGCCATTGTTTGTATTATTGCAAGGATACGAACCCTTCATTTTAAGTAATCTACTTACATACGTCATTTGCAATTGTGTACAGAAAGCAAGCTAATGCCTTTATTCAAACTGGCAAGACATCCTTATTTTAAAATGTCCCACAAAATTAAAATTCCATTCAAAACCCAGAAGAAAATTGGATTTTTCAAACTGTCTCCTTTCATTGTCTTTTGCATTTCGACATTTAGTTTTTTTGCTTTTCGACATTTAGTCGGTAGTCATGCCAGCCAGTAAGAATGATTGTGTAGCATAAAGATGCAGTTACACATCTTTGGCTGTGGGTTAAGTACATTAAATACATGTGGATTGCTCAAAATCAACCAATAAACTTAAGTTTAAAAAGCTTTATATATATAATGTATATTTATTTATACATATACATATATAAACTAAATACAGTGTTTCCTATTCAGACACTATAGAATGGGGTTTCTAGGCTATATGAAATGATTAGTTTGAGGGGTACCTTCCACAGCCTTCACATCTTGTTTCTAAAATGGATTCTCCTGATGATTAGGGTGTGAAAATAATTGCAATAGGTTCTGCATTCAGTGCGATGACTCAGCAACCAAGGAATACATTTAATTACTGGAATATAAAGATCAAGAGTCCAACCCTGCTGCAAATTATAATCACATTTATCCCATATAATATAAATACAAATTTCTACTTAGCAGATTGCCCTCAGTATTTTCTTTGCCTAAAGCAAAAAAAAAAAAACCAAAAACAAAAACGCACCTTGCAATTGAATTTGCTTATTGTTTTCTGAGCCTTAAGTTAGGACTAACTAATATTTTGGCTTTCATCAGTTCAAAGCACAATTTTTAAAATACTGAAAGACATCAAAGATATCTGTACTTTGGATATACATTAATGAGGGTCATGGTGACAACCCCTATATGAGTTATAAAAAAAGTCAGATTTTATATCTGACTTACAGTTCTATTAAAAACACATGTATATCTGATCCCAGAAAAACAACAAGGACTCTCTGTTAACAGAAACTAGTAGCAGTGGAGCTCCGTTCCCTTGACTGAGGTACGCTGCATCAGCTGAGACACCCTGAACGGTGAAAACAGAAAAAGTTGGATTCTTTACCCATTTTTTCTTAATAGCTTGCTTTGCTGAAGCGTTTTCGGCCATTCCTTTGCTTGATGCTGTATCAATGGCTTGCTTTCAGAACACGTGGGTAGTTCCTAAAACTTGCTCTGTTGAGAAGCTAAATATGGCTCTTAAAATAATTTTACTATAATCTCAGTCCAAAAATGAGGAGGAGGGATTTCATAACACAAGTGAAATAATTCCAGAAAGGATCTACTGTGTCCAGATGAAAAGAAACAGTAGCCAAACTCTTACTTTAATTGCAAAGACTGACAATATGCCAGGATTATGTCATTGCTCTCTAGACATGATAATACACAGCCACCATGGAATAAAATGATATCCAGTGTCAGTGGATGATGCATGGCTGGGTGATGCAAGATCAGGAAGAGTTTGTCTTCAGAGAGCCTACATAAAGGGATCAGGGTGGTGCAGAATTAAGTCAGTGGAAGCCTCTGTAGGGCTCATTAGGAAAAACTGAATAAATGCAACCATTCCAAACACACATAGCTGGGAGTGAGATTGAGATAAATAATAGAAATGCTGGCAGCCAGCTCTGTCACACCCTGCTCTAGTAACCCAGTCTTACTGTGCAGAACCTGCAGCACGATTCATACCTTGGGAAGATGCCGTTTGATCATAGTAGGCTGCATAACTAAACCGTTGTCATTCTGTTTCATCATACTTGATTTGCATCCTCACTCAAGGGGCCGTTTCACCAGCCAGCGCTCGTATTGTCTGCAGCACTCTCAAAGACAGCTGGTGCCAACGGAGGTGTCACTCATCCAGGAATCGTGAGACCTGTGTTCTCCATGAAGCTTTGTTAAAGAGTGGGTCCGTGACTTGAGGAGAGTTTTTCACCTCTGCGTAATTCCCACCCCCCAGCATCCCTTCCCTGTCTCACACCATAAGCTTTTTGGTACAGGGTGTTCCCATCCGACGTGTTTGTACAGAAAGTAGCGCAGATCTCAGCTGGGCCTCCACGTGCTCCCGAAATACAATAACGAGATGACCTTAAGAGCATGCTGGGAGACAGCAGCCATCTCCGATAGCCTAGTCCCTGGCTGCTGAGTGCTCCAGTGGTGTGCTCAACAGAAGGAATTGAGATTGAGCTTCCCACCCAGCACCTGGATCAGCTGCAAGCAGAAAGCTGTGGGCACGCTGCCGTTGTGGTGACTGGTATCTGCATGCCAGGGCTATCAGGGGAAAGCCGGCTCCTGTGGGGCCTGTGTGTCCTTCCAAGCTGTAACTCCGTCTACCCCACATCTAACTTCTTACCTGTTAGGAGGATGCTGAAGAAGTACCATCTCCTTTGCCCATCCCTCCCTGGTGCTTCAGCCACCAGCGTGGCCCCAGGACCGAGCCAAACACCGCAGCTTTGTACCCAGGGAACAGCATGGCTCAGGGGGCTCGTAAGCACTGCATAGCCACTTCTGAGGGAAGGATCGTAAATCTGGGGGTTGTCCTGCTGCAGGGAAGTCCTGAAGCAAACTCTACTAGGCTGCTGTTATGGCAGGCTAGTACAGGGGGTGGCCCCATCTCAGAAATGCTGAGACAAGATAACCCGTGTACAGCAGGGCTGGGGTGGGTGTGTTGAGGAGAGCCTCTGAGAAGCCACCTGCTTCTCTGGCCTTCACACCTGAACATTAGCATTCCTGAGAACTCTGCTTTTAGCCTGCATGGAGACTGAGATTCTGATTCAGTGCTGCTTGCCAGGGGGCATCTTCAAAGCTGCATTAGTGGAAATTTTGGAGTGAATTATCTGTCTTTTTAAGCCATTTTATATGTAACCTGTCTTAGAAGTAAGAGTTTAACAATGGCTTTGTGTGCTGGCAAAAAGGTATGTCACAACCCTTCAGGCATATAACAGGAAGGAAACACATTACACCCAGAGAGCATTCTGCCCATTAAAAAATTCCGGGGCTTAAGGTTTTGATTCTTAAATCATTCATGGAAGACTCTGAGTGATAGCTTAAAGGATAGTGATTTTCCTTGAGAACAGGAAAATTAATGATAGGATTAGCCCCAGAATGTTACATGCAGAATCATTACTACTACTCTATCAGTAGTCCTAAACTAAAAGTAAAATTGAGGATTTTTCTGTAAGACATGACAGAGCCAAGCTTGCTACGATACCAGTCAAAAAAGACTGTTTTCCCCATATGCAGATATGTAACAAAACCAACAACGGTTGTCAAGCAGGTGAGGTGAGCCAGGTGAGGAGGGTTATTTCCTCCTGGTGCAGCTGCTACAGCCTATTCCCTTTTTCCATCCAGTTCACATACAGGAAAATCAATTTGGTTCGCATCATTCCATAGCTGAATTCCCAGTCTTTTGTGCTTCCACAGTATACAGGACAGAGCAGATAGCAGAATGGTTACTGGATGGGGCAGCTTTAAAGATTTGCAAACTATTGATGCTTACGTGACTTTCATGCTTACTTAGGTGATAATAGCGTATCAGGAACAATCTACGGCTATGATGGCCTCTTTTGAAGGTAGGCATAAGTTCAGCATCTTAAACATAAGCATCCTGCTAAAGCATCTGAACAACAGGGGTAGAACTTCTCATTGCAAAATATTAAACGGTTGTTTTCAGTTAACCAGCAGGAAATAAAGCTGTCTTAGGAGTACAGTAGCCTTTGAGTTCATTCCTCACTGTTCATCCTCTCCATTGTCTTCAAAGTCTGTTTTGGTAGCTGACATCCTTCCCTACATAAAAAGCTCTATGGGAAGAAAGGTGGGGTAAGGGAGATGGGGTGTGGCAGTAAGGAGGGAAATACAGAAGGGATGCCTTGTAAAAATTGCAAAGGCAAAGCAGACTTTAAAGGAGGTCTTCTCCCCTTGGGAAAAAAATCTCTGGAATTTTTGTTTTCACCCTGGCTGAAGTTCTGTGAAGTTCAGGTGGATTTTCAGGTGGATTTTTTTGAACATACAAACAGGAGGGGAATCAACTTTTTAAAAGGGTAGATAGTGACAGGACAAGGGGGAATGGACTAAAGCTGAAGGAGGGAAGGTTTAAATTAGATATTAGGGGGAAGTTTTTTACAGAGAGGGTGGTGAGGGGCTGGAACAGGCTGCCCAGAGAGGTGGTGGATGCCCCATGCCTGGAGGTGTTCAAGGCCAGGTTGGATGGGGCCCTGGCCAACCTCATGTAGGTCCAGGTCCAGGGGGGTTGGAACTCTATGATCCTTGGGGTCCCTTCCAACCCAGACCATTCTGTGATTCTGTGATTCTGTGATTCTGTGATTCAGGAGGGCCATAGACCTCTGTATTAGCATTGGGCTCCGTTGCCTCTCCAAAGGGGTGACTCAGGAAAGAGAGTGCAGCATCTGTCTCTGCCACTGCTACGGACCAGTTTTTACAGAGCTGGAGAAGGAGGAGAAGCTTACCCATGGCTTTCTTGTCTATTCTTCCCATGTTTCCACCAGCATGCAGCGTGGTGAGGCTGTCGGGGCCCTGAGCGCACTGACAGGCTTTGGGCAGGCACATGTCTGTATTCCTTCCACGCTGGAAGGAAGTGCGTGTGTTTTCATTGCTGTAAACAGACAGTACAGTTTGCCCCAAGACTCTCTAATAGTGTCTGTGGCAAAGCATCTGCATCACTGTTTGTTTTGAGCAACCAGACAAGATTTTTTTTATCCACAAATTCAAAAAAACCCTTCAATTAAAATCTCATTTTGACAATGCAGTTGCATTAGCCAAACAAAGTAGTCCCATTAACTCATGTCACAGATGACCATAACAGTCAGGGCTCGGTAAATGGGTTTTCTCTTTGCTTCAGCAGTGAAAATTACATAAATTGAAATAATACAACATAGTAATTTTGCATCTTAACATTAACATTCTGACATCAGAAAATAAAGTGAACAAAGACATTTGAATCCAGTCACACACATTAAAAATCACAGACATGGCATCTGGAGTAGTCCATTTTAGTCCAAAAATCCACAGTCATGATCAGTGATTAAGCTGTGAATTTAGGGGCAATTTTCAGTCAGACTTGTGCCACACTCCAGTCTGCACATTTGCATGTGTTTGCATCTACACACTGTCAATGTAAGAATATCATTATTGGGCAGCCTTTGCATAAGCAGACGACTGCTTGTGTATTCCTTGGGGTGGGTTTTCCAGTCAGATCCTGTGCTGTCACCTGAACTATGCCATAGGAGGGGCATGCGAGGGCTTGCGCTCCAGGGCCAGGTTCATTGGGACAACTAGACACAGTCTTAATAGGAAGCTGCAGGGTCAGGTATGTCCCTTGTGTCTTTTTTTGTGTTTTGAAGGACTGATGCTAGAGTGCTTCCCAATTTCCCTGCCACCCTGTGCTTTTGTGAATGGCACTGATGCTTGATTCCATCCCAGACCATTTTAAAGCCATTTGTCAGAGAGAATAAAATAGCTAATAGTCCTGGCAAAACCCAGGCAGCTTTAGTGACCTCAGAACAATCATGAGGGTTACAGAAATTAATGCCTAAAACTACTTTTTAAAACTTAGTTGCCAGAAAAGCAGACCAGATCTGTCCAAGTTCGTTCGTTCTTATTTTCCAGACATATGGTATGAAATGCTAGATCCACTGTTGACAGAGGAAACTCAATCATTCACAATTTCTTTTCCTCATTGTCTATTTCTTGTTTCCATAGTACGTGCTGCTTCTATGGTCTAGATACAGAAATATCACAAAATTCAGGGGCAGGAGACATGACCAAAACTCTATACTCATCTCTATATTAAATTGCATTGCAGTATATGAAGAGTGCAATTTTAAAGGCTCAGCCACCAAAGAATAGCTCCAGGTGAGTGAGGGTCCTGTGCCACCTTTCCCAACTGTGAGACAGGTGACCACTGTAGGGCATTAAAGAGGCAGTTCTGTCCAGCTGATCTTGAGTCCCCTTGCTTTGAGCCCATGAGCTGTTAGTACAATTTAAAGCAACCTTATTTTTATCGAAGAAACTAGAAAAGCGCCCATGTTTATATGGTTGCGAAATGGACTCACACCACATATTCTGTTGAGCAGTGTTCTGCTTTCAGAGAGACAGACAATAAGAAGCCCCACCTGTGTGAACCACCAAAATGAGATGTTGCTCATGACTGAGCGTAAGGTGTATAAGATGTATTCACTGCAGGGGCTTTTGTTGTCATTCCCTCCATTACTGGCAGCTCCGTAAGCCTGTAAACATCCTCAGGTTTTCTGACAACGGAGGGAGATTCATTGGCTTTAAGACAACATATTCCATTTATCTTAGACATCTCTCTTGGAATGGGAACAGTCACCCTCTGGTGATGCTTACCTCTCCATTGACTAAAAAGAAAGCTTCCATCACTGATGCAAACTAGATGTTTTAGATGACCAGCATAATTAAAGTGAATCCCAGACTCATACATCTCAGACACATGCCAAAAATTAAATGATACATAGAACTCCTATCACTTGTGCCCCATCTTGAGTTTTACTTCCAAAGTCCCATGTACTAGCCCCAACCCTAGTTCACCACTTTACCAGCACTCATCATGCATCTTTCTTCAAATATTCTGATACTATGGGGAAACAATTACAGTTATGATCATGTAACACCATTTTATTTGACAGAAAAGGATGCAGCACACTAGTAAAATGGTTTATAGAAAAAAAAATACCGGCTAAGAGAGTGTGCCTGTTGGTGTTAAGAAAATGACATGGTCTTAAACCATTGTCTTGACAAACCAAAAACTCTAGTACTTCAAAGGGAGCATTAACCAAATGAAATTTGTAGCAAACTGCTTTATCAATAGCATCCATGAGAAATCGATGTAAAGGATGGCTGTGGTAGGTCTTCTGTACCGTGTGTTCCATGCTTCACCTAATCTTACTTCTTACTCCTGCAGTCTTTTCCAAAGCAGAAAACAAAAGCAGGATTTCAGTTCAGTCTCAGCTGACTTGTCTCACAGGTGCCTGGCAAGGGAACACAGGGCTGAGCTGTGTTGTGGGTTGCACATTTGGCCACGGGCAATGTGCCAGTTTCTGTTTCCAGGTGTGCAGAATTTCAAGAACTAGTTGGCTAGTGGGACTTGGAAGTGTCAAAAATGAGTAACACTTTATTATATACAGACTGGGTTCAGTAAAGTAAAAGGAATCAACAGATTTGACTTCATCAGATGTTAATTATAAGTAACATTTACACTTATCTCTCTGCTTTCATGTGTTAAAAATAGTCTTGCTTATGAATAATGGTCTCTGCTGTGACACAGCAATCTGTCCTAGCTGTGCTTTGCCAAGGAAAAAAAAATGTGACCCAAATTGCCCGTGGCCTGTCAGTCAGGACAGATTTTCATTTTACAGTGTAAACTGTAAAAAATTCCTTATAGCTATTGGATGACAGATGAGAACAGACAGGCTGGTTTTACCAGTGTTTTCCTTAATCTTCCTGTTTCTCCCAGCAACAAATAAGTGGTTGCTGATTCCTAATGGCAGCCATAGCACTCTTCCTTATTAGCTTAACTCAGTGGGCAAGTGAGCTGCAGGACTGGCAATGGACTAGTTTTCAGTTGTTAGTGGAGGAATATGTATCTGAATAAGCATATTATTTGAGATCAGGAGAGCACTTTCAAAGAAAGTCATCAACACACCCAGCTGACCATGCTTTGGTTCACATTGCACAGCAATCTCAGACTGCATGAACTCGTTTACTTGATAGGTAATGAAACTGTAAGATGCATGTTTGTAGTATGCTCCAGGCTCTAATGGCTGTTCACACCATGGGACCAAACTAGTCAAAAGAAAAGATTCCCAAAATATATACAGCACGGGCGTAGAGTCCTTAGAATTGTTTCCCTCCGGAGATCCAGTCCTGCTGGGCTTCCCCGCTTGCTCATGCAGGTGTAGCACTGGCACCCATGAAAGCCTCCGGGAGATCTTACCTGGACCGGCAAGGAAAGAGCATGGAAATGGTCACCCAGCACAGGGACTGGTTTCACAGTTTCTAAACACAGCTGCTAAAAATGATTCCTGAAGTTTGAGAAACTGGTGAGATTGCACTTTGGACTCGTTCAGAAAAATAACTTGTTCTTGAGCTTCAGAGATACCTGAGTTTCATCTCTGAAGTGGTCAAAGCTTTTAGGGGCATTAGTTAATTTCTAAGGCTTTCTCTGAAACTCTGAGGATTTATTTTAAAAAATAGATGAGGTTCTGAAATAATCACAGAGCTTCATAAATTAAGAAGACCTGTAAAATCGAGGATATTCAGAGCAAAACTGCAAGAATTGCTACTACTCAAATCCCTTCTGGTTTTAGCAAAAAAGTGTTCTGCTTTTGCCCAGATTCTAAGGCTTTAATGCATCTAAACATTTAAATCTTGCTGCATATAACGATGAAGATTCTGTCGCTGGTTTTTGTCAACATTGATCTTTCCTAGCAATTTCCCTATCAAAGCTTTTGTAATGTTACGATTACCATCATTTACTTTCCTTCATTTAACTTGCACAGTTAATGGAATGATATGTACCCTCCATGACTGCACAAGGAGCTATATAATTAGCAAGCCAGTTGAAACACATTTGGAAAATAAACTTCGTGGCAATCACTGCTCATCCCATCTTCAAGGGTTTTTAAAAGCTTCACTCTTAAGACAGATAATTTTTGTGCCTATTTCAGTTAACATGAGGTCTTGTGCAGATTGCATGAATGCTGTGCTGTTGGCTTTCTGGCATAAGTGTGCTGCTTTTTTAGTAGAAAAACATTTATTTTTGAGAGAACAGGCTTTCATGGCTAAAACACTTAACTCCTTGAGATTTGGGAAAGCACAGTTCTCTCCCTATTCAACCTGTATGACATGGGCCAGCCACTCTAATCAGACCACTAACTCCTGTAACATTGCTGCCTTTTTTTTTTTTTTTTTTTAAATGTACGGCAGTTTAAGGGAAGGACACCTGAGCAAAGCAGGGCTCACTGCTCAGTGCTGCCAGATAAGCTGATTTTTGCTTGGGGAACAAGTCATGACAATGCTGATGTTGGACACCTGAGGAGGTGTGTAGGTCCTCAGTTCCTTTGAGACCCTCAGCCCATAAGTCTCGAACAGGAAAGACAGCACTGGTCAGCAGGGCAGGTTGGTTGGTTCCCGGGGTTGCAGCAGCCTCCAGAACTTGCTGTGAGTATTCAAACCAAGTTCCAACCACAGATGAAGGACTTTCTAGGGCAAACGGAGACTAAATCCATACCACGGAAAAAAGAAAATGGAATGCTTGTAAAGCATAGAAAGTCACCCTAATTCTGTCAGTGGCCAGAGTGAAATAGGACAATCATTTTGCCAGCGTGCTTTCAGTGCAGCTATTGTGCTGAAAGGAAAGAGAGCTGAGCACATTCTTATCTTTCTCCAGCCATGTTTTGCAAATGGCAAGCTGGGAGAACAAACACCTTTTTCTAATTGTTTTAAATGCTGTTAGAAAACAAGACATAGTCAATGTCAAGCAAAGATAAAAAACAACAAAGGCCCCAAAAGGCAAGATTCTGGGGACACTGCTTTGCATGCCTCTCTCTGCAAAGATATTTCAAGTAACATACTGTAGCGGTGATTCAGCAGACCTTGTACAAGAACGTTTAGCTCTCAGCTTGTATCATCAGTGGCCACGTCTTCAACATGCAACCCAGGGTCCAGTTTCTGTGTGTTTAGCAGCCTCCCAGACAGAGTGCAGCGTCTCGTGAGCTCCCACTCCACAGCCTCCCTGCTGAAAAGGGTGCAACTGTGGTGGCGTGGGCAGCCAGCTGGGCAAGCCCTCCTCAAAGGACAGGCTGAACAACCACACCTGCACGCTTAGAATTACGTGTGCCATTAAATGCTTTGTTGGATGGAGGCCTGAAGGAACATACCATTATGTTTAACTGTTAACAGACATCAGCTGGACATGATTTGTCTCTTCAGAGGATTTATGAGTTACTTCTTGCAAGTTGGTACTTACGTTTCTAGCCAAAAAACTTGTCAAGTCCTATCTTCTTTGCCAACTTCAGTTCACGGAAAGCAAAATCTTCAGGTTACTCTTAACCTGAGATGCTGGCTTTCACCAGCGGTTTCTGAAAAGCTGTATGTCCTTTAGGTAGGTTATTTAGTGTTCATTATTGGAGGCCCCCATGCAAAGCTTAATTAGATTAATTAACTATCCACTGGCAGTTAGTAATCCATTCCTAAACTGATGGATCGTTCAGATACCACCATTTTGAGCAGCACTCAGAGGCTTTCAAGCCCTCATCCCTGGGGGCCTTTCTGAGTAGGAAAATCAAATTCAGAAAGCACAAGAGCATCCATGAGAAAGCCTGAATGACAATTTCATATGTATCCACAATTTGAAGATCAAAGGGCTGCCTGATTTTCCTTTAGTAACATCAAGGATTAATTTGGTCTAATGTGTTAAATACAATACTTTCAGCTGCAGTTATATTTTAAGCCATCTTTTCACATGCTGGCAGCAAATGTGTGGCTGTCTCTGTAGATATGATGTTGATAGTAGCAGGGATTTATGTGTGCCAAGATGAATTTGAAGCAACCCCCCCTCAAGCTATGTACTTGAAGCAGTGTGGGAAGTGGTTAGGGTGTTGCCCTGGGACTCAGGAGCTGACTGTAGTCTGAGCTCTGTCATTGACCTGCCAAGTGGCCAGATACAAGACTACTTTCCTACTTGTGGATGATAGCAATTAGAAAGGAGGAATGCAGAACGTTGTTTAATGGTTAGGTATTGGTATCACCATTTCTAGACCAACTCCTCAGTCCATGACTAGGGCTTATAGGCATTACAAAGTAAAGGTAACACCATAAAAGTACATGACAAGGGTATTTACTGCATCAGCTGATACACGCTAGACCTGACTATGGAAGCAACGTATTTTTGTCAGGTAAGTGAGGAAGGAAAAGGTTTGTTTCAAGTAGTTACACATATTAAGGACATGATGCAAAGGAGTTGATAAATGTATCCTCAGTTTCACTTTTAATTGTCTGGATGACATTTTCATTTGTAACAGATAATGTCTTTAGCATCTGCCTATGGCAACACATGGGCAGCATTTCAGAGCTGTTCTCAATTGCATTTGGATACGTCAGAGAATTTGTAAGAGCTTCGTGTCTCTCCACCTGCCAGGACAGAGTGGAGTCATGGCACTCTTCCAGTGGTGAATACAATTCCTGGTAGCCAGATTAACTTTCTATAAATCAGAGAGGACTGTCTGCATTGCACCCAGGGCTGAGGTCATGTAAGAGATCAGAAGCTGTCTCTGTAGTACTGAGCATCTCATGTTTGATTTGATAAAGGCTCAATGTTCAGAAGAAATAGTTGAAAGTAAATATTCTAGAGAAGTCTGCCGGGTGGTGATGGAGCAGATTTTCTGGTCCCCAGCCAGTCACCTCAGTCAGAGATTCACTAAGGAGGACTGGGGAAGTGAAGCATGCTAACAAGGTCTCTCGTTTCAGCTTACAAGGAAAAGATGAAGGAGCTGTCCATGCTCTCTCTGATCTGCTCCTGTTTTTACCCTGAACCTCGCAACATGAACATCTATAAGTATGATGGTGAGTGACTTTCACTGGAAATCATCCTGCAGGTCAGATAATATGCTACTGCTGGGAAATGACTCAGTTCACCATCCCAGTCCATAATGTTAGTCAGCGAATGTTTTGCTGATTTAACAATTCATTTGCCGCTTTTGTCTATTACCTTCTATTGATATGACCCATGATGCTGGATGTTGCTCCTAATAGCAGCTAACTAAACTCTGAAAGCTAGCTCTCTCATACTGAGCTGTGCTTTTCCTACTACCCGTTTGAAAACTACAGCTCTTCACAGCTGACATAATTCCCAAGGAAACCAAGAAAAGATAAAAGGATGCTTAAAAAATTAATCAGCTTGGGCACTGCTCGCAGGGGGTGTGAAATGGCACAGAACCCCAATAAGCTTTGAAAACTGCTGTACATTTTTATCTTTATGAGATTAAGGTATAATTAAGCTATTACAGATAAAATGGAATGTACTTCTCCAGAGAACAGTTTTCAGCTGATAATCTGCTATTGCATTTAAAATGCCCAAGGTAAAGATGCTAAAGCTTTTGCCTGTACTTCTGGTTCTACACTAACGTCTGTGCTGCTTCTCTCCTCAGTACTGCTGAGGTATTGAAGGGCTTACTGTTTCTCACTCTATTGTGCAGACATGGAAGTGAAACAAATCAACAAACGTGCCTCAGGCCAGGCCTTCGAACTGATCCTAAAGCCACCATCTCCGGTCTCAGAAGCACCACGAACTTTAGCTTCTCCAAAGAAGAAAGAACTCTCTCTTGAGGAGATCCAGAAAAAGCTGGAGGCTGCGGAGGAGAGGCGAAAGGTAACTTTCCTTTTAAAAATGCTAATAATTACACCTGATATAGTGTACAGAATAATAGCCAAGTTTCCTGTCCATTGGTATGTTTTCCATTGCCATCACTGACTCACAGTGGCCGGCATGGACAAAAATTACTAACATGTTTAAAGAAACAAATGAATTTATTTTCTTTCAGCAGCTTGCAAACAGATCTCACTGGTTTTGATGCTTGGGAAGTATGTGTCACAAAATACGGATAGCTTTGGACAGGAGGCCCAAGTGGGTTCAAATACACATGTGTACCGAATGAGTGTAAGTGATTCATTCAGAGCATCTATAATAGTTGCTGAAAACCAGTGCAATTCTTCTGGTGTCTAAGTTGAAGAGGTGAATGTCCAATTCAAACAGCTACTGACTGGGCTACCAGATCTTGAGTCCTTCTAGTGCCTGTGGAAATTATTCACAAGGCCTGCCTGAGGCAGCTGAAATGTCTTATTTATGCAGTACGGAGGCATGTCAGCCCCGAATAAAGAGCGTTCTGAATGATCCACCACACACTTGGATGAAGACGCTAGCATTGCACAGCTACTAGGGAGGCATTTCTAGCAGACAGTCTCAATACTGCTGGAAGTTGGCCTTGTAGGGGTATCTACAGACTAAGTCTTCCCTTCTTTATGACCTTACCCATGATGGTAAAACCCTGTTCCATAATCGGTAAGTTTATGGAAGGATTGTTAGACCTTCTTCACAAAGTCTAGCACAAATGTAGGGTGGATGCAGCAGGAAGTCCACATAAACTGTTTATTTGACTTTCATCACAAGTGATGTGTTGAATGTCTTTATTTGCTCTAAGTCAGAGTTACCTCAGATTGCTTTGTTTTTTTGCAGAAGATAAAGAGGCCAGATTCCAGATCAGATAAATCAGAGGATGACAGGCAAAGCCAATGAGACACTCACTATTGCCAGCCTGAATTGCCAGTCTGAAAATTAGCAGTGTTCTGTATGGGCCCAGTGTTTATGCTGTGTGGCACCACTTCAGGAAGTCATGGCAGGCTGCAAAGGCCACAGAAAAGCTCAAGTTTTCATAATATATTGTCCAGGTTAATCTGTGTTTCCTTTTGGTATGGCCCAAAGGAGAGCCAGAGAAGCCTCAAGAGCCATAGAAGGGACTTTCTGTGTCCTTCAGCCAGGCAATCAGTGTTATTTTGTGGCAAATCTGCCTGCATTGGTTAAATTGAGTTAGAAAACCCTTTCCCCTGCTCATGGAGTCCCTGGTAGAGTGTATCAGGAAATGAAACAAGCCTAGATGCCTCTAAGCCTTTCATTTACCTCTTAAACAGTGTGATTTATTACTAAAACTGACAGTTACAGGATCGTTTCCAGATATGGACAAAAACGTATACAGAAGTCCAGGGAGAGCAGATATGCCACAGACAGCACATGGAGCAGCTCCAAAAAAATCAAACTCCATTTTCCTTTCACTTCTGTCAGACCAGATCAGACTCATTTCCAAGAAACCCAATGCAGTGATTACACTGTTGTACGGTGAGATGTGAGTCCATTGAAGTCAGTAGATCTGGATTACTGACAGGTCCTTAAAACCAGGCCCTCATTTTTGATTTTCAGTGAAACTTGACTATTCTGGACCTCACTAATTGGAGCAATTAATTTAGGTGAACACTGAAGCATTGCCACATTTGCCATTTCTGCTGCCTTGCTAA
The DNA here is from genome assembly GCA_000699545.1 of Podiceps cristatus. Lineage (NCBI taxonomy): Eukaryota > Metazoa > Chordata > Aves > Podicipediformes > Podicipedidae > Podiceps > Podiceps cristatus. The sequence continues at coordinate 1,021 of JMFS01038606.1, read as the reverse complement.
CGCAAGACTGTCTGCTTCTAATGCACACACATTAGCAGTATTGCTTCTTTCGGAGAAATACTTCTGCCAGAGTATTCATTTCAGTAAAAGGACATGAGTGTATGTGAAAGGAGTACACATTTGCACTAGCACCTGTCCAGAACTATGAGCTTTCACACACCTAAATGATGATACGCCCCACAGACTCAATCTGTGAAGTGCCACTGTACTGAGTACAAATATTTAAGTGAAGATATGAACACAGAATGAAATGGTGGCAGTGAAGAAGCCTGATATTATGCATGTACTTAATAGGAAATAGAAATTGAATGTCCCAGAGATTTCATTTCATTGATTTCATTACTGTTCATTTCTTCCTAAAGAAAAAATCATTACACAATAAACTGGTAATCGGCGATAGCAATAACAGACACCTGCCATTTCTTCCCCTTGGTACTATATTTAAATGAACATATAACTGAGTTATTTTAATAGACAAGATCCTCCACATTAGCATTGCAGCAGAAATTGCTCTGTTCTTTGTTCCTTTCCCAGCAATTTCTGGGAAGAAAATTTGCCTTAATTTTTGGTCTGAAAAAGAGTATATTGCAGAGAAGGATAAAAAAGTAATAAGAGGAACAAAACATCTTCCATAAGAAGATAAATTAAATAGTCCACTTTTCAGCTTGGAAAGAGACAACAGATGGAAGATAAGATAGAAGTCTACAAAGTCATGAATAGTAATGAGAAGATGAATAGGAACAATTATATTCTGTTCCACACAATCCAAAGGGGAAGACACACTCAATGAAATCATCAGGCAGCAATTTCAAAACAGAGAGAGGGAATCACCTTTTCATGTATTGTTTAATCAAGCTATATTTGTTATCACAGGCTATTTAGAGATTATTAAAATATTATTTCAAAAAGATAATAGAAAAATTGATTGAGCATTACCTTCTAGCAAATGATTATATGGTTACAACCTCTGGCTCAGAAGATATGTAACCTGGTGACTGCTGAAAGCTAGGAAACTATATAT
>JMFS01038605.1:0-24016 GCA_000699545.1 Podiceps cristatus | reverse complement strand
GGTGTGTTCTGGGACCAGGACTCTTCAACATCTTCATCAGTGACATAGACAGTGGGACTGAGTGCACCCTCAGCACGTTTGTGAGTGACACCAAGCTGAGTGGTACGGTGGACATGCCTGAGGGATGGGATGCCATCCAGAGGGATCTGGACATGCTCAAGAGGTGGGCATGGGTGAACCTCATGAGGTTCACAAGGACAAATGCAAGGTCCTGCACCTGGGTCGAAGCAAACCCCAGTATCCATCCAGGCTGGGGATGCAGGGATGGAAAGCAACCCTGCCGAGAAGGATTTGGGGGTACTTGTGGATGAGAAGTTGGACATGACCCGTCAATGTGCTCTGGCAGCCCAAAAAGCCACCCGTGCCCTGGGCTGCATCCCCAGCAGCGTGGGCTGCAGGTTAGATATAAGGAAGAAATTCTTTACAATGCAGGTGGTGAAGCACTGGCACAGGTTGCCTAGAGAAGTGGTAGAAGCCCCATCCCTGGGTACATTCAAGACCAGGTTGGATGAGGCTCTGAGCAACCTGATGGAGTTGCAGATGTCCCTGCTCATGGCAGGGGCGTTAGACTAGATGGCCTTGACAGGTCACTTCCAGCCCAGATTATTCTATGATTTGTTGTAACCCTAGAAGAAGAATCTGAATGAAACATGGCTTTGACCTCCTGGTTGCATCTACTCATGCATGGAGAATGGAGACCAAAGCCCACGTATAAGTGGGGAAATGTGGGCTAGAGGGCAGTGTGCATGAGAACAGGCCATTCAAACACTTCCCTGAGGATCATTTTCAAAACTTATTTAGGACCTTACATGCCCCTGAAAGCAATGCGATTAGCACTTGAAGAAAAAAAGAGATGGAGATTTTAGCTCTGTTCATATGACCTTGGCCCAGAAAAGACAATTCCATGTCATACACATCTCCTATGACAACCCATGAGGATACTTACAGTTAAGTCAGATTTCTCGAGAACCTCCTTCTCCTAAAATGCACCCACCCCAAACACCTTGCCATCAACTTTGCGTTTTATCAGCTTGCCGTGTTTTGAGCGGCTTTCTGTTTTGTTATTGCTCTGGGTTTTGTTTCCTGGGTTGAATAGCTGCTCTATCATACTTCTGCTAGACACAAACGAATAACTGATTTCTTCTGTAACGACGCTAAATCTTACTGGACACTAATGGCCATTGTCAGTGCCCTGTGCAATGCATTCATGCTTAATATGAGAATACCTCACCCTTCGAAAACCTGCTGTTCTGGGAGTTGTGATTGTGCAGATCCTTGCATATATATTCATCGTTCTTCCTGAGGAAATATAAACAAGGAATAGTTAATCAGAAATGAGCTACACAGAGGACAGGGGAAAATCAATTATGTTTTCTTGAGCTGCTTTATTTAATGACTTCTATGAAGATTTACATATTCACAAGATAAATACTGAGGAACCAGGCAAAGAGTCGTTCCTTTCATGTTTATTTCCACGCAAAAATATTCCTTTATGTTTTTCTCCTAGGGCAGTTTAGGAAATTATTTTTAAAGGAACATTTATTTTTGCAGCTGTTAGACTCAGTTGGATTGGTAAATATCTCTGCTTCCATTGGTTTTAAAAAAATGTGATTACAGAGAGAAGCTTAAAGAGATGACTGGAGAATAAAGGATGAAACACAAAAAATAATCCAATATCAGCTTTAATTTAATTAATTTTAATAACTTGTGAACTCTGGGTGCATGAGATAAAATGTTTAAATACTTGGGGATTTGGTACTTCTTTGAATGAGTCCCCCCTGAGGGATGGGCTTCAGCTGCTGAGCCGGGATCCAAGGCTACGTTATTCCATTGGTCAGGATCACTGGGATCTGGCAGTTTGGTTTTCCTGAATGAAGGAACAAGCTGCATCCTTTGGATCTGAGATTTGACTTCCCCAGATCCTCTGCTGTGTTAAGTCATCCACAGTCCTCCAAAGTCTTGGTTCACAGCAATGTAATGGTGTTGGTTTACACCAGGATTTGGCCCATGCACTTTCCTGTCGCGTCATCTAAAAATTAAGAGGATTTGGACTGTACATTCTAATTGGTTGTACCTATTAAAATACTGGATGTGTGCACTTGACTCCTTAATTAACCCATCCTAGGACCCTGCAAGAGTCTGGACCGACATCTTCAGCTCAATTTAGTGCAGCAGTTGTGATCCTGAGAAAATGTCCTCTCAAACCCTTGTCCATTTCCAATAAACGATAACACAGCTACCAACCTTGCCTCACAGGTATCCCTAGATCACCAGGACTACAGCAGCGGTCCCACCACCATGAATTCATGATACGGTGAGAGTCATAAGCCTCAGTTCCATCTTGTGATCCATTTTGGACCACAGCGGGGAAATTTGCAGCTCGGGGAAGGTAAGCAATGGAGCAGTTTTGGCATCCTGAGATGTATGAATGTGACGGGAAGGATATTTTGGACCTTGCTGGTTTTGGTGGTTCATCTCCATGCTGGTTAGCTCTGAGCCAAAGGCCACCAGTCAGAGTATCACGATGGTTCATGTGAATCCTGATGTTTTGAGCTACAGGCCAAGTAAAGGCAGGTCCATTCCTTTCCCTTCTGATCCAAACCCCAAACAATAGCATCTTCTCAGCTATTTCAGCTTTCTCCTTCCCCTGGAACTTGTGGCTTTTCTTACACCAAAATACCATCCAGGGATGGTACCTTCCAGCCCACCTCTGTTCCATTACCTCAACATGGAAAAGCCATTTCAGGACGGTGATTTCATTATACAACATTGATGGGGGATAAATTATTAAAGCAGATTCATGAAAAATGAAAGACATTATACACAGAGAGGAAGTCCTGACAGTAACCTAGATATGTCACAAAACCTGATTGCCACCGAAAAGAAAAACCTGCCCCTCGCCAGAGCAGAGGGGTAAACTATGAAAGATGCATGAGGGTAGAAGGAGAAGTGAAGTGACTGGAATGACAGAGTGGGAGATAAACACATCAAGGTAAAGGAAACAAAAGAGAAAAGAGAAAAGAGAATGGAGGAAAGGGGGAGTGAATAGAGGTTAAATAATTCAGGTCAGGATTTTTAAGAGCCTTGAAGAAACGAGGGAGCATAAGTCATCTAGGAATCATTGAGGGAGGGGCGGGGGGGAGCCAACCAAGCCCAACGTGTTATTCACAGCATTACAAAGAGCTCTTGGATATTCTCTGCCATTTGGACACACCTTGGCCAGTGTCAATCAACAAGGAGTCAATCCACTTGATAGTATTTACACCCTTCTGAGGAAGTGGCCCATAGATGAGAAGGATAAATCCAACAGATGCAATTCCAGCAGTTTTGGCCACTTTACATCATGGATGCTGTTGGCCTCAAATCCTAATTGAATTCCCACTCAGTTCTGCCCCGGTCCATGACGGATCTTTCTGGGAGCTCTCCCCAGCCACTGAGCTCCTTCATTCACTGGCAGATTGCAGCGTTAGATGGAAATGACCCATCAGATAGGAAACATTGCAGCATTAATCGATGTTCATGCTGCTAGTACCAATGGTGGGCAAAGCTCCTCCTAAAAACTTTACATGTCTCCTCAGCCCTGGGCATGCTTTTCCATGAAAATCAACAAAAGTCCTCGAATCTGCAAAGCCTGGGACCTACAAAGGGTGAAATCCAGTCCAAAACACCCTCCTGAACGCTTTCCTCTTCTATTCCAGTACTGCTGCTCCTCTTCTCTGGGGGATACATCCTCCCTGAACCAGTATTATTACCCAGCTCCTGGAGGGGAGAACAGAAAACTTTGGCTCCTGCCTTTCTCCCTCCATTGCATTTAATTTCTGATCTGGAAATATTCCTTTTCTTTCCTTGCTCTAATTTCTGGTCTCCTGTGTTGCTCCCATTATAGCCTTGGCTTTGCTGGCTTGGGGGATTCCCTTCTCAGCCTTATGGGTTTGCATCGCTGCTGAGACAAAGCGCAGCCAAGGTTGTAAGGCTGTACCAAGTACCCTACAGATAAAAGCAGTCATGTAAAATTCAGCTGCATTGAATTAATCTCGCTGGTGGGAGGATAATTCCTATTAATCACGGCTATTACAGTAATACCTCAGGATAAGTGAAAGACAGGCAGAGCAGTGAATAGCACAAAATGGGGGAAACTCCCAGCCGTAAGAACTTTGCAATTTAAAAAGCAAATTGTAGAATCCCAGAAGGGTTTGGGTTGGAAGGGACCTTTAAAGGTCATCTAAATCCACCCTGCCCCAGGATCTGCTCTGTGACCTACCCAGGCATAGAGAGGAGGCTGACAGGTCGGTAGTTCCCAGGGTCTTCCTTTGGAGGCTGACAGGTCGGTAGTTGGAGAGTGGCTTGGCAACTACGTCAGCCAATTAATTCCTCTGGGACTCTGGGATGCATCTTGTCAGGTCCCACAGACTTCAGGTATATTCAGGTTCTTTGGGTGGTCACAAACCTGATCTTCTCTTACAGTGGATGGGACTTTGCTCCCGCAGTCGTAGTCATGTGGTCCATCCCCTCGAGAGGGGGGGGAAGAGAGGTCGAAGACTGAGGCAAAAAAGCCATTGCATACCTCAGCCTGCTCCTTGTCCATTAATACCATTCCTGCCCATAATGGGGGGTACACTTTCCTTGACCCTCCTTTTCCGGCTGACATAGCCGTAGAAGCCCTTCTTGTTATTCTTGGCATCCCTCGCCAAGTTCAGCTCCAGCTGTGCCTTGGCCTTCCTGACCCCATCCCTACACCACCAGCCAGCATCCCTATACTCTTCCCAGGACACCCATCCCTGCTCCCCACTGCCTGTGCATTTCCTTCTTTCCTTTTATCTTGACCAGCATCTCTCAACTCAGCCATGTTGGTCTCTTGCCTTTCTTAAAAGAAGCCTGGTAGAAAATTATATACTGTGTGCCAGATGGGCAATATGACAGTTGGTAACTCAATTATTTTTGAGAGTAGGAGGAACCCAAGTGGCACATATGTAGGGGAAGAAAAGCTAAATGGAAAGAGAAGTGGAAGGAAGCAAGAGTCTGAGGATAGCAGTTGACACCAAGAAGAAAGGAAGGAAAATATTAGCAATGGAGAACAGAATCTACCAGGATAGAGCAGAATCTGCCAGGTTACAGAAATCGGGGGTTTTTCTTAATAAACAGTAAATATTGGCAAAATGAAATTTTTGGGGGGAGAAGGGGAAGATGCTGAGTTAAATCAGAACATTGCATTTCTGTATGAAATGAAATCTGATATTTTTTTTTTTAGTTGGTCTGAAATACTGTACCCAGTCTGGTGGAAACATATGAGGTTATTTGTGAGTTACACAAATGCTTTTTAAAGTGGGCATCTTCTGCCATGATTTGGGTCAGCATTTAAATCAACTCCGTTCTTTCAAAACCTACCTCTGTGAAATTTCACCTTCCTACTTGGGATACATTTCCCCACTGGTGAAATGATAGTTGGTGGCCACCTGTTCCTGCTCTCACCTTGTGCTGAGCTGCTTCGGGGAGCTGAAGAGGCAGAATAAAAGCCTGTTACGGTTGGCTTTTCTGCCCCTCCAAGCCAGCTCCCTGAAGATCAGATGGGAGAACAAGCCTTTTTTCTCATGTTTTCCACCAGGGATGTCTGGGTTACTACAAATAATTGCCTATAGATAAGATACCTGGCTGACTGGATCTGTGCTGCCTTTTTTCCTCGGGTGCTCCTGATTCAGAGACAAGCGATGGGCCCCAAGACATCAGAGAGCAACAGCCAGACGCCTACCAGGTCCTGCTTCCCCAGGACACCAGCAGATCCAGGGATCTGGAGCAAAACCTCCTGCAGGCCACCGACGTCTGGCGCTGGAGCTTTGGACTAGGCTTCTCTCTAATAATTGTGCAATCATGGTAATTATACACAAAAAAAAAAGTTAATTACTTAATCATGTGTAACAAGGACCCTTCAGCTACTAAGCGAGGCACACACTCAGTGCAATTATTCACAGGCATGTAATCTACTTCCCTTTGTATTGAATATTTCATTAGTTGTTATTCACATCTTCTCGGAGGTGCTTTGCAATGGTTCAGTGATTGGATTTACTCTAATTTCTTCTTGGCTTGTACAAGCGCTGTCGCTACAAATATTCCTCTGGATTTCATCCCTCAAACGAGGAGGTTGTTTCCAACCTTCCTATTGCCAAAGAGAACTCACCACAATGTGAACATCATGAGTTTGAGCCGATTTTAAGTTCCTGCTTTGCCTTCAAGGTCCTTTGGGTGGATCCCCACGGTTTTGCCCCATGTCTGTACAGTCCTTGGCACCCTTGGGATTTTGGCCATCACAGGGTGCCTTAGCACTGGTAGAATATGAATAATAGCAGTAGTAACCAAGGGCCTCAGCAGGTGAAGGAGATTGGATCTCCTAAAACACGCATTCATTTTAAAGTTGGCCCAGCCATGGCTGGAGTCACTTTTGATTTACTCCTGCACAGAACAGGAGTCTGTATAGGAGGTGTACTTATACAGGAGGAGGAGGAGGAAGTGTATCATGGACTTGCATCTTCACTTTGAAATACTTGAATGACTTCTCCAAGCCCAAGGCGATTTCCTTCTGAACGAGGCCCAGCAATACAGACCCTCTGCTTTGGAGGGCTCTGGAGCTGCCGTGCTCCACGGAAGCTGCCCAGCTCTCCTCAGCTCTGATGAAGTAGCTGCCTTGAATAATTAATTTGGCAAGGAAGAGCAGCCTCCTCCTTAAAGTTAGTGCTTGCAGAAAGCAAAGCAAATCCCACCTCTAAGTGTTATAACACTTCAGCCTAAACCTAGCAGTATTTATTGGAGTCAGCTGGGCCAGGGCCTTGCTGGAACTGCAGTCTGGGTACTTCATGCATTTAGCCATCTATAGGGGACAGGCTGTAAGGCTGCACTACATCTCCCATCAGATGCCCAGAGAAGTGGTGGATGCCCCATGCCTGGAGGTGTTCAAGGCCAGGTTGGATGGGGCCCTGGCCAACCTCATGTAGGTCCAGGTCTGGAGCTTGGTGTCCCTGCCTGTGGCAGGGGGGTTGGAACTCTATGATCCTTGGGGTCCCTTCCAACCCAGACCATTCTGTGATTCTGTGATTCTGTGCTGCACATATGGACATAGGGAGCCTTCATGTGCTGCTTATGGGCATAGGGAGCCTCATCCAAAAAACGTGTATACAGAACAACCAGACTGGCTAATCCCATGAACCAGCTGCATTTCTCCTACATGTCCAGTTCGTACTTTATAATTTTTCAATGAAACATTTTTGGAAAATATGCTGGGAAGCATACTAATTGGCCAGCAAGTTTTGTTGTCTTGTCCAGCATTTCTCATAAATGGCAAATTGAACAAATCGGATGTTAACAGCCTTGAAAGAAGGTCTAAGATGTTCTTAGCTACAACACAATGACAAGGGGATCTGACAGATGTTGTACAAACCCTGCTTTACTTGGTGAGACCCAAATGCAAGTTCCTGGCAGCGGTTAAATAGCATTATATCTTCCAAGGATTTTTGTCAAGGGTTGTTGATTCTATCAACTAGGCTTCCAGGAGAATCTCTGAAATCCATGAGTTATAAATGTGAATCTGATCTCCCTGTTGCCGTGTAAACTAGACAGACCATTGAAATCAGTGCCATTTCACAGCTATGAATAAAAGGAGAATTGGACCCGTTTTTCTTTCTCTGACTTTACTGAATACAAATCAAGGCACAGACATGCTAACTGCATTACACAGATCCTGGTGACAGTAACTTCTCAGTGCTTGAAAGACAAGAGAAATTGTCATTCAGCTCTGATCATCAGCTTTATTGTACACCAGCCAGACGATACACATTTCATGCAGACTATACGTTTGTTCCAACTGCCGCTCAGAAGAAAGTGCTCAACTTCACGTGCGTTGGTCCTGCACTAAGGTACTTGGTTCTTGGTCTGTAGCACCAGTGGTTTTTTCAGGGGTCCTGGAAGCAGAGAAAAAAGCCATCATTGCAAAGCTGTCAGAGCAGTCGGCTGGTGCACAAAAAATCAAAAAGTCCTCCCCGAGTTGGAATTTGCCCTGTGATAAGTGGCTCTGCAGACCGTTCCCCAAGCAACCCGCACATGTTTGGTATGTCCTCAGGCTGGTTGGTGAGCCTGTTCCTGGTCCAAAATCCATGGATGCTCACAAAATTAGGAGGGCTGGAGCTCTTGACGTTTTGACCAGTCCCGGCTTCAAATGGGACCAGGATCAGGCCCACCCATCAGCTATGAAAAATGCTTGCCAATTGATTATAACCTGCATCGAACGAGCACCTCGCTGTAAAATTGTCTCACAAAGAAGCAGTTTGTTTCCCTCAAGGCGGACGGTGAAAGCCCTATAACGCAGGGGAGCCGAGCTCTTGTGCTGCTCAGGAAGCACCCGGTGCCTGTTAAAACAACCGACAGAAAAGCAAGGCCAGCTAACACGTGCTAACCCCCATTTGAGAGCACCCCTTCTCCTCGAAGTCCCCAGGAGGTGATGGTGGCACCAAGGCGTTGGATGCCTGTCAGGATCAGCTCCGGGGACAGCTCTGTGCCTGGGGTAATCTTGGATGGGAGTGTAAGAGAAGAAAGCCTGGGAGTTAGGGCAGATGCTGCCAGGAGCTCTGGCTGGGTGCTGGAGGGAAGGTCGGGTCTTGTTGAAGTGCAGAGGGAGAGATGAGGAAGGAAAGATCTGTAGGGAATGAGGCAATCAATCTTCATTAGGAGAGAGAAAGAGAAGGAGGATCTCCAGGGATGAGGAGAGAAGTGTGATGGATGGGGAGGGATCCGTGAGGCTGCAAAAAGCAGATGGAGAGGCAGGAGAAACCTACTCAGCTTTAAAATGTGCAGCTTTGCACAGCGGTTGCATTATGAGACTGTGGAGATCCCCCTTCACCCCCCAGCCTGATGTTGGCTTTGCGTAGGGAATGGTTCCATCCTGGAGCTTACAGAAGGGAAGGAGAGGCTGACAGCGTGGCCAGGAGAACACAATGCTAGTTGCCATCTCCTTGGCCCGTGAAACCAGCTCAACCGGACACATGAGTCTAACCATCCCTGCGCGAGAGGCTCACCGAGCAGGACCATGCGGAGAGCCCTGGCAGGACAGCTCTCACTCAAATACTCACCCTTCTCCCTCCCTTCACGCTTACAGTGAAGAGGCATTCGCTGCCAGAAGCTGTTGGCAGAGGTAAAGCTTTTCCCCTGTGTCCCCAGTGGAGGAAAACTGCTGAGTCCTTCCAACCTACCAGTTCCTCTGGGAATAAGGCGAGCCCAGCCCCATAAATCAAAAAACTAGGGGAAAATGCAGGGCAACTCCTCTTTGGAAAGATGCCCCGCGGTCAGGACAGACCAGGTCCGTACTGCTGACGCACAGACGCCTGCTAGGACAGGACCCGTTGCCTGGTCTCTGGAGAAGGCTGCGGAGAGCGTGCCCAAGGGCACTTGCACGTGTAAGCTGGGCAGGTTGAAGGCTGCCAGCAGCTACGCCAGATGCCAAGTCACCCCCTCTGAGCACGGCTTCACATCTGATCTAGTAAGGGAGGATGCAGTAACTATGGCACCTCAGTTCAGGTCTTCCTGTCCCAGTGCGTATGTGATGATCCAGGTTGTAGGTGGGTCAACACCAGACTAATCCAATCCCTGGTGTCCATCCCTGCTCCTGCTGCCGCCCTGCATTTCAGAATAGAGCGTAAAAACCAAAACTCACCTCTCCCTCGAGCAACATAAAGTGTTTGAAATCACCCTCCATCAACATTTCTCTTAGCCCCTGCTAGTCACCAGGGGAATTCACCCTTCTCGGCAGCCTTGGTGTGGTACCTCTCTGTTGAGGCAGCCAAGAAAGCGGGTGCATGTGGTGCATGCTTGCATGGTGGATACTTCTGCATTTGACTCTGTTGCATCCTCCAGCCATGTATTGCAGGCTGGGTAAGACCCATCCTCCTCGAGGAGAAAGAGGCTGTGTCCAATCCCCAACCCCTGGCTTCCTCTTTGCATCACATACAGATAACTGGGTGATTGTCCTTCCCAGTAAAGTTCATTCCAAACCCGTTTTAAACTGGAAGGAGTGTGAGGGGGAGGTAATCACATCGTTTTACCCAGGAATTGGTATCCAGGGACAACACCGCATTGCACAGCTGCTCATCAGGAGGAGAACAACCTTGGCTGCTCTCTGCGGGGCTGCACGGCGAGGACTGGGCCTGGGCTACCGGCCTTGGGAAGACTGAGCTGGGAGGGTGAAAGGAAAACCTGATCCTGAAATGCAACAAGTCCTAACACACAAGCAGCAACATTTACAAATGATCTTTGTCTTAGCCAAGTGAGGAAAGAGTTTGGAGGTCTTTGCCCTCAGGAGGGCTGCCATTGGCAAACTGTTGGGTTAATTATGTGATGAGACAAGGTGAGAAACGCAGAAGAGATGAATTGGAGGTGACAGATCATTACTTGGGTTGCGTCTGAGTGAGAGAGATGCAGTAAGAGTATGAAATTCAGCATGGGTTCATTTCCCAGAGGCAGCACATGGTGCCTGGAAATAACCAATGGATGACCACGATGAGCACACGTAGCACAGTCTCCTCTTCGCTGGTCCTGGTGTAACAGCAGGGAGCTGGGATCTTGCTGCTTCGGGTCTAAACTTGCCTTTGATGGTGATGGGCTGCAGCAACATTTTCCTGTTCTTCACAGATGTGGAGGACCTGATAGTGCTCATCCCGGCTCCTCTGTGGATTCAGGTCTTGATGGTTTGGTGGCTTCATAACAAAAAGAGCTGATTATGTTTATCCTCTTCTGCAAAATTATCTTCATTGAAAGCAGTTTAACTATTTGGGAGATGTTATAAGTCTGTATAGACAAACCCAACTCCAGGCACACAGAAAATTAAAAGTTGCCTTCAAGAGCAACCAGAAGCAGCAAGAATCCTCTACTAGTGGCTCAGAAACAGCAAAATAGCCCCAGGCACATACATACAGCTGCAAAGTTCGGTGCTGCAGGGCCATTTTTTAAAAAGAACCATGACAAATCTGTCCTTTCTTTCCCAGAGAATTCAGGTGAGGAGACAGGTCTCCTCTGTGGAAGAACCGAACTTTTAGTTAGAGCCCTCACCCAGGAGGACATTGGCAGGTTCATGGTGCTCAGAAGACACAAACCCATCAATTTGTGGGCAAACGCAATTAACAATTAGGTTGTAGGATACAGTGAGTCACATCTCTCTTCTGAATGCTTTATTGCCTTTTGTGCACTGAAGTTTGCTACCTACGCTAACAGCGACATAAATACGAGTTGTCTTTGTCCTGAAAAATGGCCTTAACGTTGTACCTAATAACTGGTCTCAGTTACCTTCCTTGGAAAAGGCAACAGCATCAAATAGTGGGGCTAAAGCTGTAGATTACAGCAGGCACATGAAGAATTTCAGCCTGGGTCTGTATCTAAGCAAGCAGAGGGGTTGCTATCGCTTGCATAGGTTGGGTGGGCCCCGGAAATGTGCACCAGTTTGGGGCCGACAAGGGCTGAAGGAGAAGAAAGCGTCTGGTTGTTTCACAACAGACACTTGTTTGGTTTTCTGACCTGATGTGAGGGGCACAACAAGGAGCTCAGCACTTCAGAGTTTAAACAAATATCCACCTGCAAAGCAGCAGATACACAAGCCCTCACAAAGCTCTGCTCGTAGAAATTCGGATGTTAGAAGACTTCAATGTACCTCCAAGGTCAGCTAAGGACCTCAGTGACATGCAGAAATATTGGCCTAAATACTATTCAGTCCCTAAAACTGTGCAGCTGAGCTTTTTTGGCTGCTGTTTTAGGTTGTTCTAGAGCCTTTTCACTCTTGGAGTCTAGACTTCGGAGAAGGAGGCACTGTGAAAGAACCGCAGGCGGGAGTAGGTCACGGTGGCACACAGGAAAGGATGAAGGGCATTACCTACACCAAGGGATCCTCTTTCCTGCTGCCTCTTTCCAGTATCTACATTGAAATCCCTAGAGCCTGGAGATGTCAAGCCCAACCCAGCTGAAGGTCTTGCTTGTCCTGGATGAAATCTCCAGGCTGCTCACTAAGGAGGATTGGAGCTCCCCACACATTTCATCTCTTCTTCTTTGCTCTTGCACACCCAAGGAGAGGAACAGGCACTGAAGGAAGCCCAGGGGACCGAGCACTGCTTGATCCTTCTCCCATCCATGTCCACCAACCAGCTTCAGTTTGGCTTTGAGTTAGACCTTCAGACCTAACTTCTGCAGATGCCCATGCAACCAGACTGATGGCCATGCTGTGAGCTCAGCTGCTCGCTCAGCGTGATAAGGAGTCTCCTTTGCTTTCTGGCAGGGTGGTGTCATGCCACTGGCAGTGAGGGTCACAGGAAGGGTGGAGGAACTGAGCTGCTTCAGCAACTTTCCACGTGTGTACGGAGCACCTGGGAAGAAGCACCACGTGCACCGATAGCTCCAGCCAGCACAGACCAAACTAGCACCTTCAGGCAGTAAATTAGGACAAGGAGGCAGCAAGGAGCCACCTGGGGCTTAGTCACAATTGGGTCCCTGCTGTACTCACAGGTTGAAGGGACCACGGGCAGGTCCAGTCCTAGCCTGGGATGGAGGAAGCAGATGTTCAGGGCACCTTCTGAACCACAAGAAGCCTCCTGGGAATCCATCTCTGAAACATATCCTGCTGCTTAGCCAGGTTCCGCTTCTTCCCCGAGAGGTGCATCTGCTTGGATTTCCGCTGACACTCTTCTGCCCATTGTTTTCTGTATTGCACTGGGAAATGCAGTTCCTTTACCATCGTCTTCTGCTCTGGGTTATACTATTTCTCCTTCATTCTCCCCAGTTGCTGCATTTATTGAGCCACCTGCCAGCCCAGGACAGCTCTGCACGAAACTGGAGAAAGGCCAACCTCTTTATCAGATGCACCAGAATTGCAAAGGACAGAAGGTCATGCAGCTCTGAATATGCTGGGCTCCTACACAGCCAACAAAGCTTGTCTCTCTGGCTGCCAACAAGAAAGAAAGGTACTGGGGAACAAAACCACAAGTGGAGTCATCCCAAAAGACTACGGACAGAGCCACGGCAGCAAGACCGACTGCTGAACTGGCCACGAGGACAGACAGACAGTGCACTTGCAGACACCTCTACTGAAGACACACCAAGAAACGAGAGAGAGAAAGGGCAGTCGGTAGGTGAGGTATTGTTTATTCTAAGCAGTGAGCATCACCACACAGTACAGGCAAAGAAAAAGGCTTACAGTCCAAGAGAGACAGGACACGAGACAGTAACTTCGGGAGGATGGAAAGGAGAAGGTTTAGGATGACATGGAGGGGAAAGGTGCTGGGAGGGGGGGAAGTGGGAGAAAGCAAAGGGTTGGAGAAGCAGCTGTGAGACAGACATGGAAAAGCTGGCAGTGAAGACGAAGGAAGAGAGAAAATGATTTTGAAGGTGAGAATAGCAGCACGATGGGCAGGTGGGGTCTAATGAGGTGGTGACGGTAAAAGACTGCATGGGAAGGAGCCAACTGGGACAGAGAGGTCTGATCAGCAATGAGATTTGATGAGAGGGGAGGGAGCAAGGGCAACAGGGGCAAGGACACTGCCCTGCAACTCCAAATCACTATCTATTTCATTAAATTAAAGGTGTCTTGCTGGCTTGTGTCCCTGCTGATAAATCTCTTGGCTCCAAACAAGGTGGCCACAGCTGAGCTGGTCCTCAGTTGGGTACTAAATCCTGAACCAGCCCAAGGAGCAGGTCAGTCCAATGACCAGGGACCATTCACTCTCCCTGTCTTGACCGACGGGTACTGGCACTATCACAGAATCATAGAACCATAGAATCGTATAATCATAGACTGGTTTGGGTTGGAAGGGACCTTGAAGATCATCTATCACCTTCAAGATATCAAGTGTTCCTGGGTGCTGTTTAACTGATGAGGACAGACCCATCGGGCACAGCCATCGTGTGGCGAGATCCCCTCCACCACATGCCGTGCAGGGTGCTCCTCACCCTCTGCTGTGGCCCAGCTCCCCAGACCTCTCTCAGAGCCAGGCAGGGCATGCAGGTCTCTGGCTCCCCAAGAAGATATGGGAAGACCCAGATTTGCTCAGGGCCTTGAGGCTGCTGCATGTCTCAGGCTCGGTTGGGGTGGGAGGTGGGCAGATGACAACATGGGGGTTTCAGAAACGTTTCCCCTTTTCCATCTCTCGCACTGTTGAACTGCCGCCATTGAAGGAACCGTTATTATTCCTCAGTGCTCTCACATGTCACTAAGATCTGTCGCTACTCCTCATCCATCATTTTTTCTGGCGTCAGGTCCTTGCCATTGGTTTCCATGGAGCAGACTCCCTGCAGGGAAAGTTGGCGTTTTAGAAAGTATAAAGATGCCTCCAATCCGTTAGCAAGCTTTCCTTTTACCCTTGGGCTCACATCTCCTCCACATGACAGTCAGGATTAGGTGTTTCCAAGGCACCCTGCAACAGAAATTAAGACTGTTTACAAGCAATCCATAGTTCACAATAAACCACCAGTCCTGAAGTACTCAGAGCTGTGTTACCCCTCATTGCAGCCCTCTCAGCTTGTGAGTAGACCCAGTGGCACTAGTGGAATCGCTCCCAACCCAGACAGCTCACGGGAATAAAGGTAAATGGAAGTGGGCTAAGAAATCCCCAACTGGATCAAACTTACCATGACTGCCGGAAATAGGGAGAGCTGAAGCCCATGTCTGAACATCACAGGATTTTCCAGCTGGGCAAAACATGGCCATGTCATCACTTTCATACCAGGGAATTTCTTCTTCCTGTACAGCTCCTCTTCCTTATTTGATGTTGCTGTTGCTGTCAGGGGATGGTGGTTATTCCTTGGATGTTGGGAGGTACCAGCTACGACAGAGACATCTTCTTAAAAAGTCCTTTTCTCTCCTGCACTGGCACATTTCTCAATAAACCCTAAATCCAAAGGATATTGCAGCACAAGAGGCTGCATTTGTATAAGGGCTGACGTGTCAGCTGATGAAATATCCGTACTCATCCTTTGACCTTGCTTTACCAGTCAGGGATGTAATAATGACAACTGAGGTTTTCAAAGGAAGCTCAGAGATTCGGAAGTGGCAGAATCAGTAAATCTCAGTCCTGTGCCCAAGGCACCTGAGCTCCTGTCTGATGCAGGGAACGGGATGGAGAGCATCAGGCAGAAACCTCTTCATCCACCCAATAATGACAACGGAGGTTTTCAAAGGAAGCTCAGAGATTCGGAAGTGGCAGAATCAGTAAATCTCAGTCCTGTGCCCAAGGCACCTGAGCCTGATGCAGGGAATGGGATGGAGAGCATCAGGCAGAAACCTCTTCATCCACCCATGCACAAGTCCTCAGGGGGTGTGCTGAAGCCCTCAGCACATGATGCATTTGAAAGCAACTGATTAAAATGGGAAACATGCCGGTCACCCCTCACGGGGCTGCTCACACCCTGTGCAATCAAAGCGGCACCTCTGCAAAGCCATGCTCAGATGCTTTGTTATTAAGAGTGTTAGAAGCAGACTTGACTCTTTAATTCAGCATGCCAATATTTTCTCTCCCCTCCCTGTCCCCTCACCAAACACCAACACTTTACAATTAGGATTATTTTTACTCCAGCCAGCGCCTCCACACTAAATGCTCTTGTAAGACAAAGCATTTCATTTTTAGTAACCCACCTCCAGTGCTTTGCACATAATTCTCACAACCACCCTTGGCAGTGCCAGTCACTAATGACTTCGCAAAGAGTGAGTCAGTAGCACTGTGGGTTTGGAAAGTGCTGGTTAAAGACCAGGGAGCCCAGGTCCCCAAGCCTGTCATGAGCCCAGTAGGTCCTACCGTCTCTTAGAAATACATCCTGCCCCTTTGGGTGTTTGGGCTTTGCAATGCTGAGTAAGTTCAGAGAGCAACAGGACAGCAAGGGCACGTTCTCCAGCACTGAGGGTGGGCAGCTGGGTGGGACCAGATGGATCACCCATCCATGCTGCAGTATGGAACAGACCCCATACCTTTGTGTGACGGGAGAGACATTTTGTTGGCCAACATGGATTGTCACAGATAAGCCCCATCAACAATCAGCCTTTTAACAATGAACATTTTCTCCAATACCAGCTGTGGAGGGATGAAATGATAAATCCCCAGACCTACAGCTCAGCTGAAACACTTTGAAGATCATATAGTTATGCGTGATCGATGAATGGATGAAGCTGGTGGGGAAGGGAGAGGGAAGGCAGGGTGATATGGCAGGACATCAGAAAGCAGTGCTGTTACTAGCATGTAGCCACAGACGGAATAAATTCAGAAAGTGATTTGTAAATCAGGCAGGGATCAGAAATAGCACCCAGAAAAAAAGGGTTGGGGCTCCATGGAAGTCAGCAGAGCTATGTTGGAGGAGAGATTTCAAAACACAACCCCAATGCAGACAGTTTTCCCCAGGTTGCTGGGGATGGTATTGGAATAGCCATTAAAAGAGAAAACATGATTAAAAATAAAAATCGCAGGCAGGAGCTTAGGGGCTAATTAAAAGCAAAAAAAAAGAGATGAAACTAAGATTAGGGTTCACTATTTAAAATAAAATTGTGCCCTCAGCCCTGCTTTCTTCTCAGCCATCATTTTCTCTTTCGTTAGTATAAAATCAGTGCTTTGCATGTCCACAGACACTGCCAAATGCCTGTTCGACGGTGGCTAGGTTTCACGCTGAAAGTGCTCAACCCAAGAACTTGCCACCACCTTTCAATGAGGATTTATAGCCCCTTGACCCCTCTCGTGGGCCTTTACAGGCAGCCTTGGGCCAAAGCAAAAGCTGTAGGCAGTTGGAAAAGGGTGTGTAATTAAGCGACCTCATCCACACCACCTCCCCTCCCTCCAGCTCTTGATGGGGCTCGCTTTCTGCTCCCCCATCCAGCGCAACGTGGAGCAAGGCCCAGCAGCAGCCTGCAGGCAGGGCACTCACCGCACCAACCCTCTGCTCAAGACACCGTGTATGTAGAAAATCAAAGCGAACTACCTGCTCCGTCCACACGACTTCACTGTCCATCTTCACATTTGCAAACGCTTAGCTCTCACGTCAGGCTAGTCTGAGGTTAGCAGCCATCTAAAGGGCATCAGACCGAGCCAGCTCAGTTGTCCCTATAGCAGGCACGGAAGTGGTGGCTCTAAGCAACACAAGTCTTATTACGGTTGGAAGGGTGTTTCTTTCACTTAACTGTGCTTCTTATCGAGAAAACAAGATCAAGGAGGTGGTATTCGTCTTTAGCATTTATTTATCATTGGAAAAAAAAATCCCTTTGAGCAAGCAAAGATCACAAGCACGTCACAATCAATTGGCTATACATTAATTTGTGTGTGTGTGTGTGTGTGTGTGTCATTCTCATTAGAACACCAAGAATGAAAAAGCACCACGAGGAGGTGTGCTTAACACATTACAAGAGACGATCTGTGATATGCAACCAAACCCAGGCCACAAAATATTAATTAGACACTTCCTATCTGCCTCCAAGAGGCAAGAGTTTGTGGAATTCATGGGAGCCATGTTTTCACACCGGACGTGTTGCAAATGAAGAAGCAGGTGATCGGTGTGCAAAGCAGTCAGAAAACAGGAGCTCAGTCAGCAATTAGCACCATTTTGCAGAAAGGAGTAACAGTACAATACAGTGAAAATGAGAAAGCAAGCCACAGACAGCATAGGAACTTTCACAGGGTAAAAAGCAAAACATTTCTTTTTTTCTTTTTACAAGGAAAGCGAAACATATTACAAATAAGCGGTGAAACAGAATCAGCATTGTGGTAGCTGGAAACATTTTTTTTTTCCCAGTGGGATCGACAAGCTCAGAGTCCAAAGTGAACTTGAAACGGCAGAGATTTGGTCTCCTTTCTGATAAACCTGAGTGGGTTGGATGGGCATAAAGTCTGTGGAAGGTGGAGCAATGCAGGGTTTCACCCTGAGGCCTGACTCTGCTGCAGTTCCTGGCATTCAGTGCAATGCTAAACCCTGTGCTGAGGACCTGGTGCGCATGGAGCAAAGGCCGGGATTTATATCCCTAATTCGCTGCTGTCTGAGAGGGACAGTCCTACCACCCTCCTGGCCTTTTTTGGCAAAGACCAAAACCTTCCAAGGACCATTCATCCCACCCAAAGAGAGGTGTCCAAAACAGGTAGCTCAATGGCCTTTGGAAAGTTTCTCCACTGGAAAGGGAATTTAGACCACTGGCTAGCACTTCATACCTAGCTTTGTAGTTAGATGCCTCCCAAAACTTCATGTATTAAGGAAACATAAGGCCATATTCTGACCACTCACTGTGCCTGTCTTATTCAAACACCGTGATGGATGCTCCTCATTGAGAAGAAGCAACCCTGAAGCCTTAGATGATAAGCGGTTGATCCAGAGTCATGGAGATGCTTGGATTAGGTGGTTTGAGCAGCTTAATAATGGTCCTTGGGCAAAATTTTGTTACCCTTGAAGTCAAGGGCTACAATCCCACTGAATTCAAGGTGAAATGATGGCAAGTGTGCTGTCTCCTTGAATGTGAAGCTTTGGGCCAAAAAATAATTGGGAGAATTGTCTTTCCTTATGTACAGTGAGATCGGCGTGTTGGGCTACTGGTAACTGTCTACGTGCCTTCCTGACATGTTCTGCCTGCTGTGACACGTCATCTTCACGGCTGTCGCTATATCCTGTGATAGGAAAGGATTACTTCTACTGAGGAGTGTGAAGATAGATGAAGCATCTAAATGCCAAGGAATCACACCAAGTCTTGGAAGCTCAGGCTTCTCTGGCCAGTTGTCCCTTGTGTGACGGGATGGGAAGAGCTGTGAGCAGCACTCCTCTCCACCGGCTCAACGCAAGCCTTTCGCTGAGCTGCTCTGGAGACAGAGCTGAGCTTTGCACTCGTGCGGTGCTGCGGGGGCTTCTGAGCACTCAGAAAAGCAATGGTCAATATGGACAGGTCAGCATCTCCATGGAGCATGCACATCAAAAAATGCACTACATTCGCAAAGATTTCCACAGTTTTACTTCCTGGAGGATTTCCCTGGTTTCCTCCTAAACATCGGAGGTTTAAATATATATATTTCTATATATGAATATATATTTTCCACATACACAACCTGACTAGCTCATAGCACACAGTTCTAACACAGCTAAGCTTGGAAATACACCACTGAATTCAGAACACTACACTTACTTATACTCAAAGCTTTAGGCTGCTAGCGCAAGGCAAACAGGACACATCACACAATACACTGAACTTGGCATTTATTCATTACTAAGGCCAGCAAATGTCACTATCTGTATACGACAGAGCTTTCCTCCTCTTTGGAAACTCTCTCTCAGCCTTGTAGCCCACCACCCATTTATGTTTCCAAAAGACCCAATTCTAATGGGGTGAGACCCCCAAAACCGGGACCTCTCAGCCTCCTGGCCCATCCCCTTTTCTGTTAGTTTCACATCTCTAAAATATCCTAGCAGCAAGACATTCCTCATTCAAACACCTCTACAGCAACACCGTTCTGATTGCCTCCTCTTACACCACCTCCCTACCCTACTTCCCTTCTCTCTCTTCGTTCTTCCCAATTGTCTGTTCTCTGAAAGTTTCAAGCCGGACTGCATGTTGGGAAAGAAATATTGAGCTGCAAAAAAAATAAAGAAGAACCCTGCATCTTGACTTGCAGCTACCCTGCTGTAGGAGAGTTTGGTGGGATCAAGATTAATCCCTATGTATTTAGGACCCAATCCAGGAGTTAGGCACATAAATTTGGATTGGGTCCATACCTCTCCCAGCTCTCATTGACACAACGACCCAGATTTTGGGGTATGGAATGCCAGTCTGTTGGGACAGTTCGTACTCGCTGACAAATGATCCTGCTGTGTTTACAGCTTCCAAACTGCTCTTGCTGGGCATGGGGATTTCCTAGAGTAAGAGCACAGTAAATAAGATTGAAACCCTGAGATCTTGCCTGGAGGGAGTCTAGGGATCCCAGCAACTGGTTTATGGCCCTCTTAGGATGCTTACGAGCCAACATGAACTCCAACAGCTGGTAGAGTCAAAACAATGGGGGCTGGCAGCTCTAGCCAACCCTGGTGACTCATTTCTTTCTACCCCTTAGAAGGTCATGTCTGCAAACTAAACCTCTTTCTGACACCTAGCTCTATCTACCAGCACCCCAGAGTGAAGAAAGCAGACCAAGATACAAAACAAACCAGGAATAACTAAAAAGATCCATAACCTAGGGGAAACAATAGGGAGGAACAGCCTACTGATAACCTAGTCTGACCTGCCACATGCTTGGGAAGTTTTCACTGCTCTCTACGTCCTCCCTCCCTCACTCTTTTTTTTTTTAAAAAAAAAAAAAAGAAAAAAAAATGAAGGACTTAAAAATTATGTTGATGGGTGAAGCTGCCTTGATGCAGCTAGACCTACCCCCCAACTACCCTGGGGGAGGATTTGGCCCTTTATTTGTATGGGATCTCCTTTCCTGTTGCTTCTTGGAGCAAAAGTCCCACCAGTGTCACCAGGGGAAATTGCTCTTGGCCACTGATTCTAGCAGATTTACAGCAGATCCACAGCACCATGAATGAACCTCTAATCCTCTCTGCCTCCAAAACCTTTCACCGGTTGACACCAGTGGGAGACGACCAAAGGACGGCCAACCCCAAAAGAGCCTCATGGGATGAAAGCACAGCCCCTCCCTGGGGTGCCTCAACGGGCACTTTCATGCCATCGAAGCATTGAAGGACCAAGCCTGAGGAAAAGGAGAGGCTGTTGGATGCAATCATGGTTGATCCATCACCTTCATCTCCTATGACCCCGCTTGTGCATTCTCATGTCCCTCACTCTGTGCAGAGCCGTGTTGTGCAGGCAAAGCAGAACAACCTGACCTCAGAAACAAGGATTCCCTAATCCTCCTTGGAAATAAAACAGAAAAGCTTCTAATACAATCAGAACAAAAAGCAGATTAGAAGCCTCTAATTAATTTTGTGGCCTTTATTTAATCATTTTTTAAAAGGGAAGGAAGAAAGAAAAGGAGAAAAGGAAAAAAGAAAAAAGAGAAAGAAAGGAAAGTGCAGTGACATTTACTCTTTTGCCTCAGCCAGTTTATTGTTCATCTCTTTACTTTTCTCCTTGTCCTCTGGCTTTGCTGTGTTGGAGGTCTCGGCGCTCTTTTTCTTGGCAGCCCGGCCAGATGCAATCTGCTTGTCTTTGGCCTTTTTCAGGGGTTTATGGCTTGTTGTGGTCTTTTTTGGTTTGGAAGGCTTTACGCTAGGCTTTTCCACCTGCATGGAGGGCGACATGCAAAACGACAACACAGAGATGGAGAGAGAGAGAGAGAGGGAGAGAGAGACACACAGGGACAGGCGGAAAACAGGATTTAGATCAGAAATGGCAGAAAAGTTACTTATATACTCAGCTATGCCCTGCCACAAAGGGAGGGGAGCAGCTGGGTACATGCTGAGTTGAAAATGGCCAACTCCTTTCATGGTGTTGATGCCCTGAAGTCACAGTGACCCTGAAGCTGGCAGAGCCCATTGTATCCAGATCAGGACACAGCAGGGGAAATAGGAGAGGGAATATTATCAGTCATCTTATCAATTCCTCCATCTTCCTCTGACTTCAGGGGGCACTTTGTAAGCCCCCAGGAGACTGCCTCTCTGAAGAGAAATGGTGCTCAGGACAAAGAGGCTGCTACAAATCCCCACCTTTCCTGCAGGACACGACTCCTCAGTCTGTTTGTCCCTTAATAGATTGCCACAAGAGAGGAAAATTACTTGGGGATAGCTGGGGTGGAGGACATCGACTGCCACCTCAGAAAAGTCCACAACAGTGTCTTGCATCCACCTGTTTCTACAGCCCCCAAAATAAGGAGGACAGCTTCAAAATTAAGGAGGAACAGAAGCCTTCAGCTCCTCCATGCTGGCCCTGCCATGCCTGAGACCTCACAAATCTAAGCCCTTATAAACTCCGGGAAGGACTAACGGTCCTAGGTTTAGAACTGCACAGACTGACTCCATTTATATGCAGATCCTCTGCTGTGCCTAAAAAACAAGGCTGGAAGACATTTCAGCCCAGGCCCTTCTTGACACACGTCCTCCATCTGATCAAAGCCCAAAGTGATTACTGTCAAAATCTGTGGAGCGCTCTGAATTAATTGCAGATGAAGATCTGGCTCTTACCATGTTGCTCCTGGGATAATGCGTAATGTGGGGTGCCTATAGTTTTGGAGGGAGAAAGAGAAAGCTGTCTAGAAAATCATGTGGGAAATGACAACGCAAAATCCTCTTCATCTGGGCCCTACCCTCACTTCTTTACCGTTTGATGGAGGACATTATTGTCTCCCAAGTGCATCAACCTGTACTAGAGCCCACAGAATCACAGAAGGGTTTGAGTTGGAAGGGACCTTAAAGATCACCTAATTCCAGCCTCCCCATGGGCAAGGACTCCTTCTGCTAGATCAGGTTGCTCAAAGCCCTGTCCAACCTGGCCTTGAACACTTTAAGGAACTGGGGCACCCACAACTTTGCTGGGTAACCCATGACAGTGCCTCACCACCTTCACAGTAAAGAATATCTTCCTAATATCTAATCTAAATCTATCTTCCTTCAGTTTTAAATTGTTACCCCACATCCTATCACTACCTTCCTTGATAAAGAGACCCTCCCCAGCTTTCCTGGAGGCCCCCTTTAAGCACTGGGAGGCTGCAGAAGGTCTCCCCACAGCCTTCCCTTCCCCCGGCTGAACCCTCCCAGCTCTCCCAGCCTGTCTCCCAGCAGAGCTGCTCCAGCCTCTGACCCTGGCCCCGCTCCAGCAGCTCCGTGTCTCTCCCGTGCTGAGGCCCCAGAGCAGGAGGCAGCACTGCAGGGGGGTCTCACCAGAGCGGGGCAGAGGGGCAGGATCCCCCCCTCGACCTGCTGCCCACGCTGTGGGGATGCAGCCCAGGGCACGGGGGGCTTTCTGGGCTGCCAGCGCACATGACCAACTCATATTCAGTTTTTCATCCACCACCATCTCCAAGGTGGATCCCCAGATGCACCCGCTCGTTGGAAAGGAAGATGCTGCATGAGGGGAATGACAGTAGGCAGCGTTCAGCCCAGCCTTACTGTGTTGGACATGTCCCACCAGGAGCAGTGATGGCCCTGGGTCCCTTCTGCCATGTTTCTCACCTTTGGTGGTTCTTTGTAGGGTTCGCTGTAAAGAGTGCGTATCCTTCTGCGCTCCAGGAATTTGTTATCGGCTGGAGCAGGCTTACTGGTTTCCCCCTTGAATTGAGCGCTGTAACTGGTTTCATGGGTCATTTTCTCCTCTGGCGGCTTGTACTGGGCCTTCGCTTTTATAGCTTTCACAGGCTTGACGTCTACCCAGGGTCTGAACTCGTTTCTGAAGATCAAAAAAAGAGAGGGGTTCAGGAATTAAACCAAGAGGAGAGTAGTGGTAATGTGGGAATGAAATCGCCCATTGGTCAACAAGGTCTACTGGGAAGGGCTTTTGCCTCCATCCAGTCAAGCTTACAAAGAAACTGGCTCCCAACTCATTTTTGACCTCATCTCATTGACACACTAGAAGTTCAAATGAAATTTGGTCTATTAAAATCAGCCAGTCCTGGGCACTAGACAATCTGCGACTTGTGTGACAGTGGTCAGGCGCTCTCTGAAAAGCTGGCCTCAGGTGTGACTGCGGTGCTTTTTTTGAAAACATTGATGCTGGTTTTGTCTCAACAGCTTCCCCTCTACACTGAAGCTACCTGCAAGCAGTTCCTGACTCTCGCAGTTAGGGCGGAAAAGAATATGTAGAAAGGAACATCAAAATTCATGTTCTGCAACTCAAGACAGGACACACACTTCTCAGCAAACCTCCCTGCAGGCAAGCTGGCTGGGTGATTCAGAAATGTAAAGAGACAAGGTTTCCTACAGCCACCCCTCACCCATGCCTGTAAGTAGTGAACTATATCATCTTGCCTATATTGCACCGAATTATGCATAACAGTTTTGTTAATTCCATAAAGGAATAGTTAAAGATACAACTGTCTTAGCTGGACGTGACCCGGCAACGTGCGCTGGC
>JMFS01038604.1:0-12460 GCA_000699545.1 Podiceps cristatus | reverse complement strand
CAGGACCTGGCACTTGGCCTTGTTAAACCTTATATAATTGGCCTTGGCCCATTGATCCAACCTGTATGGATCCCTCTGTAGAGCTTTTCTACCATCAAGCAGATCCACACTACTGCCCAGCTTGGTGTCATCTAAAAACTTACTGAGAGTGCTCTAGAATCCCTGGTCCGTATCCTGGTCCTGATAAAGAAATTGAACAGAATTGGCCTCAATACTGAGCCCTGGGAAACACCACTTGTGACTGGCCACCAACTGGATTTAACTCCGTTGCCCACAACTGTTTGGGCCCCGCCATCCCGCCAGTGAAAAGTACACCCATCCAAGCCATGAGCAGCCACTTTCTCCAGGAATGCTATAGGAAGTGGTGTCAAAGGCTTTTCTTTGTCATAGAAGGAGATCAGGAAAGCAGGACAGGACCTGCTTTTCATAAACCCATGCTGACTGGGCCCGATTGCCTGGTTGTCCTGTATGTGCCACATGATGGCATTCAAGATGACCTACTCCATAAAATTCCCCCGTACAGAGGTCAGACTGACAGGCTTGTAGTTTCCTGGATCCTCCTTCCAGCTTTCTCGTAGACTGGGTGTCACATTTGCTAACTTCAGTCAATTGGGACCTCCCTGGTTATCCAGGACTGCTGATAAATGAAGGAAAGTGGCTTGGTGAGCACTTCTGTCAGCTGCCTCAGTACCCTGGGGTGGATCCTATGCAGCCCCATAGACCTGTGTGTATCTAAATGATGTCACAGGTCGCTAACCATTTCCCCTTAGTTTATAGGAGGCTTCATTCTGCTCCCCATTGCCATCTTCCTGTTCAGGGTGCTGGGCACCTGGAGAACAATTGGTCTTACTAGACTGAGGCCCTGGAGAACAATTGGTCTTACTGTTAAAGACTGAGGCAAAGAAGGCATCCAATAAAAGATGGAGATATTGCTTAGCCCTCCCATTGTTGCTAATGTATTTATAGAAACATTTTTTATTGTCTTTTAAGACAGTAGCCAGATTAAGTCCTAGTTGGATTTTGGCCCTTCTAATTTTCTCCCTGCATAACCTGACAACAACCTTGTAGTCCTCCTGAGTTGCCTGACCCTTCTTCCAAAGGTCATAAACTCCTTTTATTCCTGAGTTCCCGCCAAAGCTCTCCGTTCCACCAGATTATCTAACTAATTATCTAATGACCTCACAACACATGATAGGTAAGGGATATTACTAAGCTTGAATGTTTGTCCACTGACCTGGTGGGAATTCTTCTGGTGTTTCTGGCAAAATTCTGTCAACCTCTGACAGGTAACTGAAAGTATAGAAAGAGAAACATGCAGACAAAACCAGCCCTGCCTCATGCCTTCTTGCTGAAGCAGGATCACACCAGCTGAGGCCACAAGTGGAAAACGCATTTGAATGCCAAGCACATAAAAGTCCTACAAAGGCAAACATCATAATTAGCAATGGATGGGAAAGCCAGCATGAGGCGAAGTGGTCAGTTTGATCTTCAGAGTTATCATTCAGGAGTGTGACACTGAGATTATACAATGTCATGCAGGTAATGCAAATGTTAAACAAATCACCCATCTTGAAATTTCTTAAACTTCTACTTTACAGCTTTAAGATCAGACGTGTTTTTGATATTAGTAATGTTTTTCTTTGTTAGATTCCTTAATGAATATAACAGTCTTTACCTTAGCAGGAAATCTGGACTGACCATTTAAGGCCTGTTTTCTTTATATCTTGTGGCTCACAGGTTTGCTTTTGGACACCTAATAAATCATTCACTAACATCTAAGAATTTGGCAATTCCTCCTCCTTATAAACTCATTGCTAAATCAAGAAGCACAAAATAGCTAAGAAACTTCCCCCCCCCCCGATCTAAAAGGCCTGCCTGGTGCGTTTAGGGCTCTTTTTTCATCAGATGCTTTTCAATCTTGGCTTCAAATCTTACCTTTATTTGTTCTGCAAATGGCATTGTAATTAGTAATTCCAAACTTCTCTTCCTATGTGCCATGGGCTGTCATGAATTTCACCCTATGCCCCTCTACAAGTCAAACAACTTCTGGCAGCTTTTTGGACAGGAGGGAAAGTCCTACACATTGTCAAACCTTGTTATACCTAATTAGTGAAAGCTCACCTTACTTTCATTTGGTTGAAAGGCAAGACAAAGATAATTGCAGAAGATGGCCAAATGCAAACTCTATGTGGCCTTTATTCCTCTGTAGATTACATGGGGGAACCTTTAGATCCTATGTGTTAAATGTCCTTAAGACATCTAACACCTGAAGTGACCATGTCCTTTCAGCTTGTGTGAGTAAGTAAAATGAAGGCATCTAGACCCAAATTTGTAAACAACAATATTTATTTCATTCATAGCTGTATAAATATGTCATGATCTCACTGAAGACAATGCTGTTATTCTGCTTATTGGTGTAATGAAAGCAAAATGTGACCTAAAAAGCCTAAATGTGTCTTAAAAAGCTTTGGAAATTTAACTCATAAATAAATTACAGCAAATCAAACTGGCATTCCCTTCCCCAGTAAAATATTCATATATGACTTTCATGGAATTCTTCCCAGATTAAGGTGATAGAGGCTATTCAGCTTATTACCCTTCTCAGTAATACATTCTGAGGGCCCTACACTATCTGTCCTCAAGGGAAACAAGCTTACATGGAATATTTGCTGGAATTGGGATTGTTTTCCAAAGGATTGGTGAACATAAAAAGAAGACTAAATTTCCTCTTAATCTTCCATGGTTTCATCAGGTCACATTGAAGATAATCGTGAAGATTTTGCACAGTTTTCCTTTAAAATGATTATTAAACTGAACAAATTCATATGTATATATTTATGAAGATGTAAATATAAAGGAACAAAATGAAGCAGAATTTTGTCAAAAGGAAAATGTGTGTGTAAAGAATTTGTGCCTTTCTTAGAATACTAAGGATATTTTTTTTTGTTACTATTCTTAACTATTGTGTTAAATGTTATGCTAAAAAGTCCTTTTAATTTTATATTAGCCGACATTTCTTTTGTACTGAAATAATCAAAACCAAAATCTATTTCATACTTGTTATTCAACAAAATTGTAAGGAATAGTCTATGGCCTACTGAGATGTTGCTGTTTGACTGGACTCTTTGAGGGAAAAATAATCATTGAGGGACTGACTGTGCAGACCAATGCTGGTGAAACAGGGACTTTACTGACATTTTCATTGGAAAAATCATCACAAAAGAGTGCCTGGTGACCTACCATTACCAATCAAGCACACAAAACCCCGCACCCCAAGGAATAGAAATCTATTCTGTGATCAAAGGGACAAGGAGATTTAGAAATAAATGGGAAGGAAACAATGTAACAAAGGTAGTCCATTGCCACTATTAATAACATGAAAAACACTTAGCTGTGATTGCTTCAAGTAAATGCAGTTTTAATAGATTCCAAAAGAGTGGATGAGGATTTAGGACATAGGATTATGCAGGGCTGGAGGGTCTAAATATTGAAAAGAGCTACAAGACAGCAGCTCTTAGCTACTACACATTAACTGGGGGCTAGTAGAGGTGATTGGTCTGGTTTTGTTCCTACACTGAGAGCTACAACAATCTCTGGAATTTCATTTCTTGAGGAATGTGAAAGTGAATTTATGAAAAACTTGTATGTAAATGAAAACTCATCTTCAGAGAACATTGCTGAGTTTGTGTCACTTGTTTCTCCTTTTTGAATCTTTGCCTTCACGGCAGATGGAGATTTTATCCCTTCACTCAGAGAGGTTACAACAGGCTACAGAGATGTCGCACCTGACAAGCGCATCGTGATGTGCTTTTAGTTCCTCCCACGAGATGGAGCAGCGGAGCGTAATCTCTTGACACTGTGTACCTCTACCCAAAGAAAATAACGTTTCCTGCAGGTGCCGTGGTTGATAGTCACCTTGCGTAGGTAGTTCACTGTGACATGTATCTCACACCTAATCAACCGAACCAAAATTGCACGTTTTTAATGTCTCCAAACTGAGGAATCTTTTATACAGTCTAATAAATTTGGACAGGTGCTAAGAATGATACAATCTACCAGCAGACTTGTTCTCATGAGCAGAAAAAAACCCATGACTCGGGACATAAAAAATGACCATGAAGTGCTCTTATGAAATTTGAAGTGATGAAGTCAGCAAGGTCAGTGACAGAGGAAGGAAGGGAAATGAGACAGAAGGCAAACTTAATCCTCCTCTGCCTTACAGCTTCCAGGTCAGTGTTTAGATAAACTCTGATTAAGCTGTAGTTTAGGCCTGATATTTCTGAACTCAACAAAAATCAGAGCTTAGACCAGCTGTTGTGAAGCAGAGGAATTCTAGAGGCACAGGTAACTTATAACCACTGAAGCGTCTGAAATCCAAAATCTCTGGACAGGAGCTTTCTGTTGTGCACCAAGAATCATAGATTCTATGATTCTTGGTGCACTGCCTCACGCAGGAGACAAATAAAGTCTTGTAACAGTAGCTGTGTACAGATGGCATGAAGAGTCCTGTCAACATATCTGAACAACTTTAGTTTTTCCCAGGTTGAAGAGCCAACAGAGTTCATCTTAACCTATTTTCCCCAGAGTCAGCTGCAAATTTGACATGATATTAATCTGTCAGATGATTTTTGAATCTTGAGTGTATTGTACCAACATCAGTTTTCAGGGCCCATGCTGAAGTTGTTTGCAGAAGTGAATTTCAAACAAGCTACAATCTCAGTCAGGAAAACAGGCAAAAAAGGACAAATAGGGAAGACAGGTTTACAGGAAAAAGGAAAGTGTAAGTTAAAGCAACTAGATGTTTTAATTAAAAGTTGGAGAAAAAACATGGCAGGAAGATCTAGATTTTGGGGTGACATTTCAATATTTCATTATGCCTCCTCATTACAGTTTCGTTTCTTTTCATATAGAGAGAAAAGTAAATACATAAATCCTTACTTATCACATCTTTATATTTTTGCTTCGTTTGACTTTTTTTTGGTAAAAGAAACATAATATAATAAAATAAAATGATAAATTAACTGATAATTGTATAACTCATAGTTTGACAGGAGGAAGACTGAATTGCCACCATGGTCACCTCTGCCAAGAACCAGCTAATGAGCTACATAGCTGTATTCTGTTCAGGGTATATCAATCGTGTTTGTTAAGGTACACAGAGATACAGCCATAAAGTCCATAGTAAGGCACATTCCATGTGAAAATATGACAATAAATCCCCAAGGAAGGAAGGAGAAAAGAAAAAAAGAGTTTTATCCCTTGCTAAATCATAAAGGTCAAGTACAAGATAAAGAAGTCAAGTACAACAGTGCTTGACCTTAGGAAAAAGGCCTTCAATTCTAAGGAAGCAAAACAATGAGGGTTTTTGTTTGTTTGTTTGTGTATGTTTGTTTGTTTGTTTGGGGTTTTTTTGGTGGGTTTTTTGTTTGTTTTTAATTAAGAAACTTGGGAGCCCTCTCTCATGGTTAATGAGGAAATGGAGAGATTTTCTAGAAGAAAAGGTTAACATTTTCTGGCCTCATAGAAGACTTCAGAGGAGACAGTCTGTGAGAGCTAATGTCCTGCAAGAAGAGGTGCATACTCTGATGAAGTCTCTTCAGTGAAGAAATTAACTCCAAAAGTTTTAGAGTGAGGCATATGGTGGGTGTGAGGCATGAAACACTGGCAACCATCTAGTCATGAAAGAGGAGCAAATCAGCTTCTTAAGGGAAAGATAAAGACAGAAAAAACAATTTAAACTTAATATAAGACTAAAGTAATTTGAGCATACTTTTTCTTGCAGTCCTTCACATTTATCATTTCCACCTTTTTCTTTTTGTAACAGTATTATCTATTTTGGCTCTTATAAGAAAACTATTCTAGTCACACTTTCCTTTTATCTGAATTAAGTGTGCATTAAGTGGCTGGATAACAGTAAAGCATTCGTTCCTCGTGCACAGTTGTGAAAAATGTATGAACTGGAGCACTGAGGCACAAGTGAGTGCAATATCTTCCATTACATCCTCCAGATTATCTAAAGAGTGATGGACTGCATTCCCTTCCCCCCATGCTCCATTTCAGCTGCCTGGGCCACATGAGGAGCTATCACTACAAAACTCAAGGCAAAAGTATCTTCCAGTGACTATTAGTGGTTAGGAAAAATATCTGGCATGAAATGAGCCATTAGACTGCATACTTAAGACTCAGCAATCTACAGGCAGTTTGTTTATTTCTTCAGTAAATAAGTAATTGTTTCTTCTTCCTTTTTGTTTTTGGGAGATTTTTCGTTTGTTTAGTTGATTAGTTTTTTAAAATTTAGTTACTATCATAATCTCCAAGGGAGACCTTGGACTGTATTATGATTGAGGAAAGAAACTGTGCTGTGTTTGCTTAGCCCTTAAGAAAAAACTTGCCTTTATTTCAAATTTTCCCTAATTTAATCTGCTTTCACCTTTTTCATTAGGTATTGTTTTGTAGAAGCACTGTAGTAATTGAGCTGTTCCTTTGCCCAACAGAAATTAAAGTCATGGTGCAGGAGTGTAATTTTAATGTATGCCCTGGGAGTGAAAGTCCACCAAGAAAGCTACAGTTAATTTAACAGAGCTCATAATATACACTCATTTCTTAGCCATGGGGACTTGACTTTAAACTCTCCGAAGGTCAAGCACACAGTGACTGGTACAGAATCCTTCAGGAACATGAGCCACATCACACATCTGCCACTCCTCTCTTAGAACAATTCAGCACAGTTAGGAGCCTCCCTCTAAAAAGATGCGGAAGATAAAGTAAACATGGCAAATGAATTACCCTTCTCCCTCTGGAGAGGTCACGTTTGAGGTTCACTGCTGATGCAAGATGGTGAAGCTTGCACCAGTGCCCACCTGCTAGGGATTAAACAGAGAGCTACAGTCTCCAGTGCAATCAATGCCTAGTCTTTAATGGGCTCTAAATTCATCACCGGAAGCTCTGACAAGCCCATAATCCATTCATTAATGTGTGTTAATATGTGCCCCGTGGAGCTGTCCTAACTTAAAAACAAAAGGCAAGGCGTTCACATGTGTTATTTGGAGCAGGATGGAACAGGGAACCCTTAGCGCCATGGAGAGAGAAACGATTGCAAAAAGGATTTTATTGCACGTCTCCCAGCAGGACGTTGAGAAAATAAAGATCCAACACATGCTGCAGCAATAAAGCAATTGCTTCTTGGCCAGATCCAGACAGTGCTATGCAATTGTTCCCTTGACTTATTTCAAATGGATAAATGCTTTTTCTTGTGTGCATCAAGCAGGTGTGCACGGGTTCAAAGAGGTTACAAAGAACAAGCTCTGATCCTCTGTACTTCTGGTTTGGGGAAAGCCAAGACATGAAGAAGGTAAACAGCCAGAAAGTGAAATGCTAAAGCTTTACCCCCGTCTTCTTTCAGCCTATGAGTCAAGAAAATTGACCCATCTCTGTCCATGCACAGGTGTTTCATTCCACAAGAGACACAAAAATGTTGATGAAGACACTTAAAAACCCTTCACCACTATGTGTGGTCCCTACTTATTACTGGAAGCTTGGACTGTGGGTAAGACACACTGAATCCTAATTAAAATATGTATGAGGACTCTGAAAGAAGCCTGCATAGGTGTAGACACGCAGGCAAAAACTGAGTGAAATGAGAGATGGACACCAGGAGCCAGCTCAAATCTCACTGTCAGTTTTCTCTAGATTTGGGAGATTTATAGATTGGTTATTATGGTTTAAAATTGTTGTTATGGTTTGGTAAGTAAACTTAATATTTACCTACATCAGCAAATTGAAAATTAGCACATATTATAGGTAATTAGCTTTAATTAAATTATAAAGAATTTGCATAAACATAGAGGCTTTTGCTCTTTGTCCATATAACGGTGACAATTTCCTGACATTGTTTCAAGGAAGCTTGCAGAACTTGTTAAAATTAGTTTCAGTACAGATTATGAAAGATGAAGTTCAACAGGGATTTCTACTGAGCAATAATCAAAGTTACATTTGGATCATTTACATAATTTTTTGCCAGTTTTGAATATCATCTTCCAAAATAAAACATCACTTTTCATAACATTTTCTCCTCTTTTTAATAAAATTAGCCAGCAGACAATATTGAAAGAAATCAGTTCAGAAGTCCTTGGAAGTATTATGAAAGACTTTTTGGAAAGTAAAATGAAAAGAATAGTGCCAGCTGAAAATGTCATTATTCTTTTAGTTTCTTACCTTATAACCAAACTTTAATTTATTCCAGGTTTTAGCTCCCATTTTGTAGGGATAAAACTCAGTCACTGTCTACAACACTTCATGAAAAAACACTTACGAAAGCCTAAAAGATCATGTTGAGGGTGATCCATAAAGCTTAGCTTTTAAAAGCTCAGGCTCGTCTTAGAGGATGCAATCGTTTTATTTCTATTTTCTCTATGACTAGGTTGGTTGAAACAATTTCTCAGGAACAAAAGCATCATCAAAGTGAAATAAAAATTTGGCTGTGATGCTGAAGACTCAAATTAGGAATTATTGAATAAAACACTTCCAGGAGGTGATTCAGGAAATAAATAAATGCAATCATATTCTGCATCTCTCTCAATACTGACTATAGAGAGAATCTAGAACTACAAGTACCCTAAGATAGATTTTCATGTATATGCCTAACTGCATGCAGAATGACTTTGGGAGGAGACACACTGAATCCCAGAAGGGCAGGGGCTGGAAGGAACCTCTGGAGATCATCCAGCCCAACCCCTGCCAGAGCAGGGTCACCCAGAGCAGGCTGCACAGGAGCGTCCAGGCGGGTTTGAACATCTCCAGAGCAGGAGACCCCACACCTCTCTGAGCAGCCTGTCACCTCTCGGTGGAGCCTGTGCCAGAGCTCGGTCACCCGCACAGGAAAGACGTTTTATCTCATGTTCAGGCGGAACTTCCTGTGTTCCAGCTTGTGCCCGTTGCCCCTTGTCTTGTCACTGGGCACCACTGAAAAGAGCCTGGACCCATCCTCTTGACAGGCCCTTGAGATATTTATAAGCACTGATGAGGTCCCCTCTCAGTCTTCTCTCCCTCAGGCTGAACAGCCCCAGTTCCCTCAGCCTTTCCCCATGGGAGAGATGCTCCAGTCCCCTCAACATCTTTGTAGACCTCCACTGGATTGTCTCCAGGAGCTCCTTGTCCTTCTTGAATCTGAGAGCCCAGAACTGGGCACAGGACTCCAGATGGGGCCTCACCAGGGCAGAGCAGAGAGGGAGGAAAACCTCCCTCGACCTGCTGGCCACGCTCTGCTTAATGCACCCCAGGGTGCTGTTGGCTTTCCTACCCCCAAGGGCACATGGCTGGCTCATGGTTAGTTTGTCATCCCCCAGGACTCCCAGGTCCTTCTCCGCAGAGCTGCTTTCCAGGGGGTCACCCCTAACCTGTACCAGTGCATGGGGTTATTCCTGCCCCGGTGCAGGTCTGTGTTGAACCTCATGAGGTTCCTCTCTGCCCAACACTCCAGCCTGCCCAGGTCTCACTGAATGGCAACACAGCCTTCTG
Source organism: Podiceps cristatus (assembly GCA_000699545.1). NCBI lineage: Eukaryota > Metazoa > Chordata > Aves > Podicipediformes > Podicipedidae > Podiceps > Podiceps cristatus. The sequence goes on along the minus strand of JMFS01038604.1, from coordinate 2,944 downwards.
GGGTATCAGCCAGTTCTCCCAGTTTCTTATCATCAGCAAGCTTGCTGAGGGCACACTCTATCCCTTCATCCAGGTCATTGATTAATAAATTGAACAAGACTGGTCCCAGCACGAACCTCTGGGGACACCACTAGCTACAGGCCTCCAACTGGACTGCGCACTGCTGATCACAACCCTCAGCTCCACCATTCAGCCAGTTCTCCATCCACCTCCCTGTCCACTTGTCTAACCCACACTTCCCGAGCTTACCGATGAGTATGACACCTTGCAAGCCAGGCAATGGCAGAGAAGAATCTCCTTTATTTTCACTGTGTTTACCCAGACATTTGGATTCTCTGTAACAACAAGAAATACATCCCTTGTTTTTTCCCACCTAAAGAGAAAAGTTAGATGCTGTTATCTAAATCAACATTGTAATAGACAGTAGAGTCTTAAAAACAGTGTCCGGTGACAGTGACCATCAGGACTGGTGCCCATCACAGTAGGTTACTATAGTACTGCATTTTGTATTGCAGCCCCTAATTGAACCCTAACAAGTTCAATTCTTGCTTTGCTTCCCCTCTTTTTGATACCTCTGTATCAAATTAACTGTAAAGAGTAGCTGTGATGTAGTCATCTTTCCAGTACCCACTGTGTGAAGACGGATGCAAAGAAACCATTTATCTTCCTTACAATCCTGTGCTTTTTGACTGGCTTCTCTGTACTCCAGAGGACCAGAAGACCCACTGGTTTGCTTTGTGATACTTCTGATCTGTCAGAATAATTTAAAAGAGGATTTCTTTGTCTTTATGCTTTTGGTTTTTTTCTTAATCTTCTTTTATGTCTTACCTTTCAAATCTTACATTCCTTTATGTTAGTACCATTTGTCCTGACTTTCTACTATTTAAACTGGACTATGTAACGTCTCATTCTTGCCCACATAATTTAGCTATTTTATCCCTGTGTGCTTTCTTTCAATTCATCCATATATATTTGTTTTGAGATATGTATGGATTGCATATGTTCTCTGAGTCACTTCTATCACGATGCTTTGGCTCTTCATTTCCTGACTTTTTTTTTTTTTTTTTTTTAAATATCCTTTGTTTGAATTTTGTCATCATAAACATGATTCTTCATTTCATGCCACCAGAGTGCACCTCAGATTTGATTGCAGTTGTGTCATAGTTTTTAACAAACCAAACCAGTTTATTGTATATTGGACAAAAATTTGTATATTGTGCAAGTTTAAGTCCAAGTTAGTTTTCTCCTTGTACTCAGAGTGCACTGTTCAACCAAATCCATAGTCTACTGTTCTAGCCATGTTCTGTTCTTACTTTGCAATTAATCAAAACATGTTTCATGAGTGATAAATTTGGAATATAAAGAGGACCCAACTTCAGACAAATCATGAAATGTAAAAATCTAAGCCTTATCTCCCATTACCAAAAAGCACAGCAAGTGAGATAATGCCTAGGGCAGATATGGCCCAAATTATTTAAGACTTTGATAACCAAAGGCAATGCCCAAAAAGAAATCCTTGTAGGAGCACTCAGGTGATATGTTACAGTTGGACATTGTAGATGATATATTATTTCTGCAATCCTGACTCACTATTATAACACAAATATTTGAAAGCAACATGCTGTTTCCTTTTTCAAAATAAATAATATATTACATGTCTATTTTCAGGGTAAAGTGGAAACTTCAATAATAAATCAAGTGTTAATATATTTAATGAATCCAAATAGTAAATTAAAATGCTTCTCTTCCTTTCTTCTTACAGATACACCTGAGCACCCTCGTATATCTGTGTCATCTGAATCACCATTGCTGGAGGACTTTGGAGGGTCTCTTCTCCAAGGGCACAAGTGGATGCACAGTGACAAGAAGAAATGCATTCAAAACACTGATGTTCACCCTATTTAGTCTCTCTGTTCTCAGGTTCACACGTATGCTTGTTGGATTTTATATCTTCTTTGAGAAGACAGTAAGTCAACGGAGATTTTAAATGATTTGTCCAAAGATACAGCCAATAGCAATAGAATATGGGTGATTGCACTATGAGTTTGCTCATTTTTTTTTTTTTAATTACTTAATTTAACAATCTACATCTTTAAACAGCATAAGTAACGATACTTAATTACTCTACAGTCTGTATTTAGGGCAGCATAAAATGTGTATAAAACTCTACCAACCTAACTCAATAACTATTTTGTTCTGTGTCTGCAATGCATAAAAAGTGTCTAAAGACAGGTCTACAATTATTAAGGCTTTTTGGAAAAGTTTTTGGTTTAATTTACATGTTATGATGTTAGTTTAAATGAATCTTTTTAATCCTGCCCAAATATTTCTTGGCAAAATTGCTGTCTAGCAATAAGACATAAACTGTCTTGATAATAAGACTGTCCTTCAGTGGTCTGGGAAGATACATTTGTTGCTATAAATATTTAGATAGAGACATGATTTATTTCCTTGATATTCTTTTAAGTTGTTTGCCTTCTCTGAGTATCAATGTATCAAGGGAAGAAAATGGTTGGATGTCATTCCCCAAAGCAACCTGCAAATGGATGACCCTTATTAATAATAACCATAGAACTATTTTAATCTTTTCCAAGTACCATGACATAAAAAGTCAATTAAATAAAAAGACTATGCCCGCTCTTACACATAAATGACATTGTATTTTCTTTTGAGGCATACAGTTTCCAAAAGTTCACGTTTAGAATGGAAGATGATAAAATACTAGAAAAAAATATCAAAAATAAATAAATAATAATAAAAAATGATCTCCTTGGGAAAATACATGCTAAATTGCATTACTTATCTATCAACAAGAAATAATTAATCTCATGTAGGAACAGAGACATTCAAGAAGTCTCTGAAAGCGAATTGGATATTTCTCTGAAATCTGAATAATTGTTTATTCTGAATCAACTACTTATCATAGAATCATAGAATGTTTTGG
>JMFS01038603.1:0-13944 GCA_000699545.1 Podiceps cristatus | reverse complement strand
TATTTATTAAATATTAATAGTAAAATATCTACTATGACAAGGTGTTTGTTGGGATTAGTAAAAGGTGTTTAACTGAGCTTGACATTTGCAATGGAATAAACAAAACACTGAATTTTTACATTGATAAGAATTGCCAAGGACTTCCATCTTATTATCTATCTCTACAGTCTGATGTTCTGGTAATATTAGTGTTAGTGTGAGGGTGGACTGAATGCTAATCCAATCTAGTGTAGATCCTTTTTTCTAAAGTATCCATTGCTATAAATTAATATAATTTTATAGAAAGGACTGAAGCTCTCCGCTGAGTGCTGAGAAGTGCTACTGCATTCTGTAATAATGTCTAGTGCTGATACACTCTGACAGCTTTTTCTCATAAGATTTCAACATAAGAGTTTTCAAATCAACACCTCTTATCAGTTTTGTACATATTTTCTAATTCAGGTTTTTAAGGGGAATGTATCAGACCATGCAAATCTCATTTTGAAAAATTACCTTTAAAAGAAAAAGAAAACACTGAGCATGTAATTTGCATTTCCTGCAACCGTTTCTGTTCAGGACTAATACAAGGTTTATCCTCAAGTTAGATACAGACTAATTAAAATGAATGACCTGGAAACCATTTGAAAGAGCAGAGAATTTTTCTGTAAATGAAGTCTGCTGTACTTGATCTATGGCTAACAAAGGACCTTTTAGAAGATGATGATCTCTCCTTCCTCACTGCTGAAGGCTTAAATAAATTCTCCAGTTGCCATAACTTTCCTGATTTTCACCTAGCAAGGAAAGCGATAAAACCAACGTATTACCTTAGGAATAATACTCTTTGTAAAGTGTCTATTCTCTCATCTTTTTCCTATTCCCTCTTCTACATGCAATTCAAACAGGGACTGTCTAACCTGCCTGTGGTCCACCAAAGCCAAGAACCAGCCTCAGGGCTTGCTGCAGACAAAATGGTTCCCAAAATGCCTTTTCAAGAATTCATGTGTTGGTCTACTGATGCAGTTCTAAAACATTACTGAAAATATTTCTTAAGAAGTTCTTACAAGAGTTTATTAGTCAGGGACAATACTTATAGAAACACAGTCATTTAAAAGAGTTTTTACTTGATTTCACTGCTGTTACATAAACTTGTAATTACTAAAAGATCATTTCTGTTCTCACACTTGCCTCCATTAAGCCTTCTCAGAAGACTGTTCCTCTTAAAACAGAAAATTTTAAAATTCTGAAAAGACTTAATTTTTAGGTTCCTGTCAGCCTGCCTCAGAAACAACTGTGGGTAAAATGGTAAAGCAGTTTCCTCCTTCCATTGACATGGTAGTTGGTTTTGGGATGCACCTTGATGAGAAAAAACTGCCAGTGATAATGATGTATTGGCTTACTTCACTGCTGTAGGTTTGATTTATTATTGGTTGCTTTGGTTACTTCTTGTTTTAGCACTTGCCAGATATTTTTGGCTGCATATCTGTATACTGGCTGTGTAACTATACAGAGTCTGAAGCTGACTGAAAGTTGTTCCAGTCTACATCTACACAACATGATTCAGTAGGTATGAATTGGTGCTGAGGACCTTGCATCTGTGCCATACACACTTCAGGGATGAGGGGCATGTTACTTCACACTAGCTATAAACTGAATTTATGGACTAAAGTCCTGTCGTGGTTTAACGTCAAATAGTAATGGAATACCACACAGCCACTCACTCACTCCCCCCCTCCCCAGAGGGGTAAGGGAGAGGAATCAGGGAGAAAGGAAAACTTCTGGGTTAAGATAAAACATTTCACCAGGACAGCAAAGGAAAAATATAAAAATATGTTAATCATCATAATAAAATGTAATGATAATAGTATATATAAAACAAATGGTGCACAATTTCTCACCACCTGGCGACCGACACAGCCCATCCTGAGCAGCAGCCAGGGAGCAGGGATATTCCCCCGCAGCCATCCCAGAGCAGCAAGTTCCAGAGAGAGAGAGAGGGAAAGAACAGACGAATGAACAAATGAACGAAAAAGTCCAAACAAACAAAAAAAAAGTGAAAAGAAGGGAACTAGAATGGAAGTGACCCACTAGCCGACCCTTACTTGTACCAGGCATGACGTCTATGGTATGGAACACTTTCTTTGGACAGTAAAATCCATATTAAGCCACACATCCAGAAATAGTTGCCAATTAACCATCAATATCAAGCAATGTCTCATTACTGTCAAACCGAGTAGGGAGGAGTTAAAATTTCTCAACAGATCAGTGAACAAAATTATAATAGCAACTAATTATCCTATTGAGTCTGGCCATTGGGCAAAAAAGCATGGCATCATGGAGAAAATCAGTATGGCAGAAGAATTTCAAGAATTGACAATGCAAGGCAAATTAGGGACAAAAATCTCATATCACAAACTTTAATTCACTAGGAAGCTTAAGTGATCTTATATCTATTACAAGTGATAAGCAGGATCTGCTGACATTATTTGACAAATTTAGGCTGAAAGTGTTCATGAATAATTCTCTTTCTAATTCAGGAAAGAATAGTCATGAGATAAATAGTTACTTGGAAGTTTAAAGCTTAAGTGACAGTTTTGAATACATGGATAGTGTTGTGGGGCTTGTTTGTTTGCTTTTCCCATTTTGATGTTTCTAGTATTGTGGGTGGTTTTTTTCTAGATATCAGCTACATGATGTATGCAACATCACCATAGTTAGCTACTGTGGTCAAGGAAAGCCTTCATGAGTATAGAAGACTGATTTTTCGTTCACAGGATTTTTGTTTGTTTCTTTTTAAAGATCACAGACCTAAACTCAGGTTTAAGCATTTCTATTTTGGGAGAAAAAGCCTAGGTAAAAAAAAAATTGCCCAAGTTAAAAAGCATACAGGTACTTTTAATCACTTCAGAATAAGATTTAAGCTCTTTTATTGTCTAGTTTACTTGCCTGGCCACTTCAAGACATTTAGGCAGAAAGATGTCGTTTGAATAAGTGAGCGTTTATTTTGTCAAAATAGTTTTGACTTTAGTATGACTATGCTTTGTTCAGAATCATAGCATAATTCTTTAGTGGGATGTTGGCATTACTGGTAATCAGGTTATTGACTTTTATACAGTAATTGAATGACTTGTATTAGAACTTGCCTACCATGCATTTAGATGGAATTTTGAAGACTCAAATCTCCTCAAGTTAGCTAGTTAGCCAGTTACTTAGTTCACCGGGGGAGGGGGAGGGCGGGGAGGGTGGCTAGGGGGAAGGCAGGAAGAACATTAACATTTTCTTTTCTCCAAATTGATTGGGCAGGGGGAAACAACAACAACAAAACCCCACACACAAACCAAAGGAAACAAAAAAAAAAAACCAAAACCAACCCCCAACCCCCTCCCCCCCGAAAAAGAAAACCCAAACCAAAAACCAAAACCAAAAAACACACAAAAACCCCAAACCAAACCAAAAACCCCAACCAAACAAAAAAAGGCACAAGGCAACTGCTTTGGCTTTGTCACCACTAGGGCTATCAAGGAAGTGGCAATGTAAATGAAGTGATTGATTTGTTGCATAACTTTTTGCAACCAAGGTGATGGAATCAACTAACCATGGCAATGAACAACGCTGCTACACTCCCTGTACGGCCCGATCCAAATGGACAATAGGTCTAGTAGTCTAGTGGGTCTTCATGGACAGGTGATATTGTGCAGCCCACGAGGGAAGGGTCATCTAAAGGACAAAGAATTACAACCACCAAAGACCCCAGAGGACCCCTGAAGACCACCAACTCAAATAAATGATCACATATGAGAAGGAAGGAAGAAAATATGTGGGAAGAAGATGGGAGTTCTTGGAACTCATATATATAAGACTGCCTTTTCCAGGAAAACGCATGAGTATGTATAATTATAGCAAATAAATATTGTGTTTTGCTATCTCGAAGGTATGTACGCTAGGTGGAGTGATCCCCCATGCATCCAGCACTGCAATAAAGAATGCCTGTCTTTTAACACTACATTGGTTTTTAAAAAAAGAAATAAAAAAGATGATTCACGGAAACTATTTTTGTGTTTAACTTGCATCTTTTTCCTTACAAACTTATTCAATTCTTTTCTTTACCTAACTGAAACAAAACCTTAACATTCAAAGGCTAAAGCTGCTCTCCTATGTCCATCCAGATTTTGACTGAAGTATATGTAACTATACAATTCACAAGTCTGACTTAACTGATATTAAAAAAAAAAAAAAAAAAAAAAAAAAAAGATTGAATTTATACAAGTAGAACAATAATGTAAGAAAATTGGTCCTGGACTCAACTGCTACCTGAGGAACAAATTTCTCTCTCATATCTGACTTCATCCTTTATTCAAGACAATTCCCAGTTAAAACAAGAAAAAATGTAACGACAGAAGCAACATGGGATATTTCTATATGACATTAGAACAGAGAGAGGATCTCAAGAACTGTATTCAGTGCTACAATTTGTGATCCCCTTAGAGGGGGAAAAAAGGCAGATGTGAGGAAGGCACTAATAATTTAGATAATAAGCATATGCTTGTTTCTGACTTTTGTTATTGTCAATTATCTGCTTATCTGCTATTATTAAATACTAACTGCTTGTCAATGGAGTGTCACTGATGTGAAATGGCAGAGCACAGACAAAAGCTTTGAACCAAAATGAAATATGTAGAAGACAGACAAGATGCATGTGTTGTTGGCAGTAACTATATGCTACCAGTTTTATGTGCAAAGTAGTGTTTAGGAAATCTCTAGAGAAATACAGCAGCATCAGTAGACATTATTAGGCTTTTTCATCTTTCTTTTCTCCAAATAAGGAAATTTAACCCATACTGAAAATCACTGAATTATTAATTTAATTTAAAAAGTCCTTCCTTTTTCTCTTCTCTGACCTTTAAGATCTTACAGACACACATATCCTCGGTTTAACTGAAAATAATTGTTTCCCTCAGCTGATTAACACCTAATTTAAAAGTCACCTTTTCCAATATTTGATACTTTCACAAAAATTAAAAATAAATAAATAAATAAATCTATCTGAGTGAAAACCCAAGCCTGACTTCTCTTTCCTTTCCTTCCTGGGCACTTCTCTGTTTCATCCTAGGTATTTCGCCACAGGCAACATTCACATACATTCAGCTGGGGTCCAGATATCCCATCAGCTAGACTGGTATAGGTAACACAGGAACCATGCCAGTCTTCTGTAATTAGAACTAATTATCCTACAGGTTTTCCTTGTCAACAGGTCCCTGAAAATACTCATTTAATGGAGTAAGGAAAAGCAAGATATTCTGATCAGTCTTTCTTCCTTAAGAAATTGTATTGGGTGTGGGTGTTGGCATCTCTTGGAAAGCATATGAAAGGGCAAAATGTTGCCGAGGAGTGAGGGAAAAAAATGTGAGAAACAGCCCTGTGAGCACAAAGCTGAGAGAAGGAGGTGACCCACATGCTGGAGCAGAGATTCTCCTGCAGCCCCCAGACAGACCATGGTGGAGCAGGTATTTCCCTGCAGCCCCTGGAGGGGACCATGCCCGAGTAGATAGCCACACTGCAGCCACCTAAGGAGCCTAGGCCAGAGCCTGTGCGTATTCTCTGAAGGGACTGTGACCCAGGGTGAGAGCCCACAGTGGAGCAGGTTTGTCCAGAAGGTCTGCAGCCCATGGAGCGCCCACACTGGAGCAGGGAATAAGTGCGAGGAGGAAGGAGCAGCAGAGAGGAGCAGTTTTGGACTGACTACAACCCCTCATTCCACATCCCCCTGAGACACTGAACATGTTCACCTCCTTCTAAATCTAATTCTCAGCACCTGCCTGATCCTGTTTTCTAAGCAACCATCCATCTGAGAGAATCATAGTGAAGAAAGTGACGATGATGCAACAGCTTCTCTCTTGGAAATGTTGCAACAGCATTTGGCCTGACAGTCAGTGGATCACCTCATTACCCAGACTCTGCCATATTTCCTATAGCATAAGATCACAGACACATCCCGAGGATGTGAATACTCAGTAGATACTGACTTTTGGCTGTACAATGTTTTGAACAGACGACAGCAAGTAGGGGAGCTTTTATTTTGCTTTGGTCAGCAAACAAGCAGATTTGCCCCTGAGAGACAGGTGACTGGAATAACCTTGACACTACTTTGTAAGGTCTTGCTCACCAGTTTTGTTTCAGGACTAGTGTTCAGTAAGAGTATGTGGGGATTCGGGGCTACTGATTATTCTTTTCCAAAAAAAAACTAACGAGGACTTAGACACTTCCTTTCAGAGAGAAAATGGGTTAACATCTCATATGCCAGCCTCATTGCAGGGGCCTTGTAATAGTGCTGAGATTTTGTAAACGGGGTTTAAGTCATGATATTCTTGTGTTCCAGAAATCATGCAGCACACTGTGAGTTAATCTTTAAAATACCCCACTTTGGATTGGGTGAATCCAGACCATTACAAAGTTCTGAATATGACAGCTTCAGCAAGAGTCTTGACATCTGTCAAATTAGCAGATACTTTATGCACCAGATCTCCCCTACAAACAGCAACAAGGAAATACAACATCAAATAATCATTCAGGTTCTGGTTCTTGTCCCATCATTGTAACACAGTCCTTCCTTGGCCATCAAGGATGCATTATGTTCACTCAATGCTGGTTTAGGGTTCAAGATACAAATATTTTCCTTTTTACTTAGGAAAAATTAGTGCAGCCTGTGCCACTTCAACTCACAGAAGACAAAAGGACCAGGAAGAAGGTCAGCACTGACAGCTGTAAAGAGTCAGTGTTATTATAGTTGTTGATAGTGTCTAATTACTGAAAACACAGCTGTTGTGACTTTATTAGGTCATCTTCTATCTTTGGCATAGCTAAAAGCATGATCTGAATCATTTTTGGTGAGGGCAAAATTTAGCCTAATATTTTTCCTCAAAGTAAAAAGCTAAAAAAAAAAATTCACTTATATCTGATTTTTATTGGAGAGAGAAATGAAATCTCACAAAAGCTGAAAGTGTTACATTTATAAACATCTCTACTATATATATTTTCTTTAGAAATTGCCCTCTAGAGTTTGGTATTTCATCAATACAGAATATAGACATATTTACAGATTTTCTGTTTGCCTATTGCAGTAACGGGGAATTCAATTAAAAAAAAAAAAAAAAAAAAGCAGATAATAAAAGTGCAGTGAAGTGAGGAACAGTAACCATAAAACTGTTAATGTTTGATCAGAAGATAGATAAAACAACAACAACAAAGTTTTAAGTAATATTCAAATAAATTTATTTTTTACAAAGGTATCTAATTTCTCCAGAGTGACACGTTATCTGTTTCACACTATTTTTCACATAGCTCTGGGAAGAACTTGTACCTACTGACACACAGCTTTGCATTATTATAATTCCATTTCCATGTGATTAGGCAGAAAGTAATCCTGTGTATATGTTGTTGGCTGGAAGACATAGAAGGAAAGTCAAAGCATTTTTTTCTTGAAAACTTCAAATATCCTGAAATGGAACATAAACTAGTTGTTTGTACTTATTTGGTAAACAGGGGCCACTAAAATCTGTCTGTTGAGACTGCAGACTAAGACATGCCTTTTATTAATTCTAGGGAAGGAATGAAGGAGGGAGGTCTTTAACCACTGCATAGGAATAGAAATGTTGAAAGGAAGTTTTATAATTGGCCTCAGGGTTGAGGTTCATATATCAAAGAATAATTAAATTTCATTGTTAAAATATGTAACAGGCCTCAAGCTATTAAATTAATTAACTTTAGGAACATTATTGAGCTGGAATCTATAATCAATTAGACAGACACATTTTAGAAGCCTCTTTAGGCACTATGGAGTTTGGTTACATGAGGAATTTGATTATTTAATGATTGGACAGCATTTAAAACTAGCTTGATGTCCTGACACTACTGACTCATTCTTCATTTAGTTAAATATTAACCACAACTCAACTCCGAGGATATAGTTTATTGATGTCTTTTAGATTACTTAATGTTTTAACATATTGTACAAAACGAAAACACAAATATTTCACAGCACAAGATTTTTACAAAATCACAAGGATCTGGGTGATACAGGCAGCTGACTCAAGAAAACATTTTTGCAGTTCTTTTTGTAAGATGATTACTAAATAAGGTATTAGGTTAGGTTTAAGAAAATGATGGACAGTGTAAGGAGAATCAAGGAAAATTGTCATAGGCAAGAGAAGAGAGAAGGAATTAACATTTTACCTGTTCTGTTATGGCTGGCCAAGAAATAACATCATACAAGTTTTAGCAATTGTAGAAAGAAAAATGAGCTAAAGTTTTGATCCACTTTGTTTAAATAGAGAGTTCATATCCTCTTACTGTTTTGGATCAATGGTAGCGATTAGGTAATAAAAGTGGCTGCTCTGGAGCATCTCATCACTTAACCTAACCATTACTTCTTACGAATATCAACTATTTCACATGTGCCATGTTTAAACAGCCATATCTTATCTTACTCTACAAGTACCTCACTAATTTCAATCCATTATGAATAAAAATGGTACTTGGTCTTTAAGCATCAGGAACCATATTCCATTTGTTCTTTCACTTCGATATATACTGGTTTCGCTTTATACAGGCCATTATGAATCCCATTTTTTGCAAGCACCTTTTCAGCTTTTTACTCATGCAAAATACTTACATATAAATCTGCCCAGCTGAAACACCAAAAAGCCTTGTAAAGCATTAGCTAATGAACAACTCTTGATCCTCTCATAAACATGGAGTTCTATGAAATACACAATAGAGAAATGAGGAAAGCATTAACTATTAGGGATAATACAAATTTTCACTTCCTTAAAATAATCATTTCCATCTGCAGATTATTGTAAAATTCATTAGTTTCCTAACATTCTGCAATGGAATGAAATATCAAAATTGAGGTGCTTGTTCACTTTTCTCTCATTACTACAGCTTTTGATAATGAGTTCATAAAGTTCTAAATTATTTATGGAACCACACAGTTATAAGCACCTTTTGAACAGAGAAAAGAAATATTCATTGAATGACCTTTAATGCACAATGCATTTTTCCACATATATGAGGAAAGTTTTATTTTTATAATGGTATTGTTAAATATAGTTTTAGTGATAGATGGAACTTCCAATTAGACCAGTGTGAAGCCATCATATCTCAGAAGGCTGAATTTCAATGTTCATTTTGTATAGCTGAGAGAAGCTTCAATTCATTTTGAGTTTTAAGCTGTTAGAATGTCAAGTGAAATAAGTCAAGCCATGTGAGTACTGAGAAATCTGAAGTCTGACATTTCCAGAGTTCCTGGAAAAGTTTGATTTTGCCATTATTTTCAGTATAAGCACTTCTGTTGGTATTGCAAAAAGAAGCTAACAATAATAATTTTTTCATATAAAGGGTCAAATAATGGTTTATTCTCCCCCTCTGGTATTTCTGAAAAATAAGTGGCAAAAAAGCCCACAACTTGTATGTATAGAGAAATTTATGTGGGTTTTTTTTTCCTTTTCCCCAACTTGTCCATATTCGCATTAACAACCTCAAGAACAGTACTCAAGAGTTCTTCAAGCAATCAAGGCAGGGAATATCTAATAATGGTTATGTCAATACCGAAAAGAAGGCAAGAGCAATGGCTGCCCCTCACTTATACTGGGCATGACATCTATGGCCAGTTTAGATCAACTATTCTGGCTGTGCCCCTCCCAGCTGTTTGCACCTGCACATCAGCAAAACTTGGGAAACCTCAAGATGTCCTTGATCGTTCAGCAGCAACCAACAACAGCAGCGCACTGTCACCTTGTTTCACATACTAAACCCAAAATACAGGAGCTGCTGAAGACAAAACTAGCTCCGTCCTGGCTGAAACCAGGACAGTAAGAAATCTATCATTTAAAAGAGCTGAGTGATAAGATACATACATACTGTCAATGGAAAAAAAAATCATAAAGAAAACCAAAAGAATATCCCTATGAAAAAATGAAATCAGATTTCAGTGAGTTCACACTAATTACTTAGGTGAACACATAACTCTTGTCATGCAAAAGCTGGATACACATACTTCATCAAATAAAAAACATTTCCATTGTTAGCAAGAGTTTTGTCCATCATTCTTTCTTAATGTCACCCACATATTGTGTATCTGTCTTCAGTAACTTACACAGAAATATTTAGAATATAAACTGTTTCTTACCATGCACACAGAAAAATTCAAATCACAAAACGAAGCCCCTAAGAATCACTGAAATAGAAATAATGAAAAATGTTAGTTTTACTATGCTAGAAGGAAAAAAAAATGCTTAGTCAAAAGTACTGATATTTCAGCTTTAACTTCATTACAAAGTGAATTTTGGAGGAAGCAGAATCAACTTGTTGAAAATTCTATTACTTTTCCATTATTTTCAGAAAAATAATGCACAATATCTGTTTTCTTTTATTCTAAATGATAATAAATAATAATGAAAATTATACTTAATATTGAGGTGACGCATTATGAGATGAGTATTTTCTGCGTTACCTGAGCATAAGATTCTATAGTGACAGATTTTACAAGAGAGAAAAGAGGTACGCCTTATACACTAATGTTTGGGTGCATACGTGCCAATAATAGCATAAAATAGATTTCGTGGACTAGGCTGTAAGATGCTCGTAAGTATCTGTACTGAAGATACAAGCACTTAAAAGAATTCTGATATAGTCTAACAGCTTTAATTATGTTTTTAAACCTCCTGAGTTGACAAGGTTTAGATGGGGAGACAACTTGGTTCATGTTTGAAAGATGATTGGAATCATTCCCACACTAAATCCATGCTAGGGATAGGGGATCCATGTTTGAGATTCCTAGTTAAACTTAATCATGATCATTGCTTCAGAGGCAAATGAAAAAATCTCACACTTCTACCTCCAAAATACGATCATATTTGTCAGTAAGAAATGAAATAACAGGAAATTAATAGCAATTATGTGAGGATTTAGGGAGTCAGTTTGATTCGGCTTTATAAGACAGATTTTCCCTTTGACTAAACAAGGCAAAAGTATTTTTTTCATTAAATACAAAGAATCTGTCTAAATGTGCTCATAAAAAAAAATGAAGCCAAATTCTGCACAAAATAATATCTTTTGGTTTAACAATATTTCCCATATGCTCAAAGCAATCTTATCAATAAGCTAATTGGTTTGAGGTTGCAAGTGAATTGTGAACACAGCAGAAATGTCTTTGCTTTTTATAGGCTTCAAGAAAGGAATGCACTTTTCCGTTTCTCATATGCAAATCAGAGGTAATTGCACTGAAATCAGCACAGTAAAATCCTCACATTCAAAACCAGTGCAAGTAACAAACGAAGAAAGATACTGCAGTCAGGCAAAAATACAGGTTGAAGACCCTGAGCTAAAAAGCTGTGTATTTTTCCAATCATGGGAGCTAACAGGGACACTAAAATAAAAGACCACATTCAGAAAGAAAATATATATCCTGGTTATTGATCTGAAATGCTTTTTGGTTTGGACAAGTAAAAAAAACCCAAAAAACCCAAAACAGACAGTGAAAGTGTGGAATAGCGTCTATGTCAGGCAGGAAAAAAGAAAGAGCTCAGACGGCTGAGCATGAACTTGTATGCCAAGCCATTAAGCAGCAACTTTTATTGCCTTCCTCCCAAAACACGTACACACACAGAGCATTTCAGAAACGTTTTTCAAAACTGACTCAGGTTCAAAATAGCTCTTGCAAACAGCTCCTCCCAAGCACCTCACTGCTTTAAAGTACTGATGTGGAAGCAAGAAGATTTTACAAAGCATTTGCAATGTCCTAGAGAACAAGAAAGACAAGTACAGGAAAAGGGACTATAGAAAACCTTGAAAAGCATATGTTAAAAAAAAAAAAGAAAAAAAAAGGCAAGACAAAAAGCTTCCAGTGTGTAGGAGAAAAAATATGCACAGGCAACGAGTATGATACAAAAGGGAAAGAAGGAAGATAATTTTATCATTCTAAATAGCTGTCATTCCACTTTATATTAATCCATATCTGTAGGCAGAGAAATAAGAAGGGCATGACCCTATGAAGCTGTGTGTTCCTCATATTACCTTACCAGGTAATACCTCAGCTGTATTGAAAGAAAGTCACCTGAATACTTCAACAGTTCCCTCCCAGTCAATATCTAGCTATAAAGCTTACTGACTGTACAGTAAGATGAAAGTTACCTTTCTATGGAAAAGAATCTGCTCTTCACAAAGCTTCTTCATTGCCATTGAACTACTGGTGTTCAGGAAAAAAAATCTAGGTTGTTTTTTCAGCATCTTTGACAACACATTGGGATGACATGTAAGATCAGTTTTAAATATTTTTTCATATTTAAAGTTCTTTCTTTTCTCCACCTTTCTGTGCTCTGCAGGAGGCACTGTGAGAGTTATGAAATGAAGAAAGCAAAAGTGTTAGCTCAAACAGAATTTTCAGATGTAATGTGGCAATCATCAAAAATAAATTTTTTGTTGCAGGTGAATTTGTAATCCTAAATTTTATTTCAGTACAAATGAAACTTTTTTTACCTACCAAATCAAAATATTTCACTCATATTTTATTACTTAATCTTTTTTTTTAGAACAACCCACTATGACTCAGCTTATATAAAGTATAGATTAATTTCAAACCATAACATAACCTCATAGACAAAAATTTCTCCTACCATCAGTAGTCAGGCCTCACAGAGGTCTGCTGAAGCAAACTGAAGAAATGTTATAAATTATTTATAGTGATCATCTCCTTTGTTTGGTCCTGTTTGAGTTGTCTTAAATCATTGCACATAGGCAGCCCAGTGGTCTCAGGCTGCCATGTAAAATAGACACAAATATAAAGTATAAAGAATGAATTTATAAAAATGAAGAAACCACCCCTCCCTCCTCGAGTAGCAAACCTGTCATAAAAGCAGCATGGCTAATGGATTTCTAATGTAGGTGGAAGGTTTTAGTCAAATTGAGACAAAGGTGTGATTGACAGGAACAATTGTACCTTTTAGTGATATTCTTGGAGCTAAGGGGATATGATGGAAACAGTTATTTCACTAGTCCTGCCTCCTATTGTCTGCCTCTTTTCATCATTCTGCAGTAAAGGCTATATTTATCTAGATGGCTAATTTATATTTACTACTGTTTCAGTACTTTGCACGTGTTTTGACAGCTATGGAATGTTCCAGAAACTCATTTTGCTGCAAAGATGCTGGAGCTGAAGGATAAAGTGCAAAAGTAGCCACTCAGTTTTGCAGCTGCCATTCAAGTTCAGTGAGAGCAGAAGTAGGATATGTCAGTTGTGGTGACTTAAGCATAGTTCTCAGAGATAACATGTATATATTGCAAAAATGTCTTTCTACACAAGTGGTTACACAAATACTTGCTTTTATAAAGAAATAACTCCAATGAGGTAGCATAGCATGACATGATAATGGCCTCCCTCCTATGACATAAGTGCTGGATCAGACCAAGGACTTTACGGAAGACAAGCAAGGCTAATATTTACCAAGTGGAAGGAGAGTATCTAGTCTGACAACAAAAAATACAAAACAAATTGTTTAAATTAAACTCAGTGTTAAATAAGAGCAAAGGTTACAAAAGCAGATGGTCCACAAAGACTCAACTTTCAATGTGCATAGATGTAGGTAGTTAAAAAAATGTCCTCAGAAAGAGGTATTTCTAGCTGATTTAAGGAAAGAACTATGATATTCAGGATGTGGAGGCTGTGGATAGGCAGCACACCAAGATGGCTGCCTGGCAGAATCCCATCCTCAGAAGCTTTGTGGGCCAGGATGCCTGCCTTCTCACTGGGTTTTCATCACTGTCACGCTGAACATAAACACTATCTCCAGAGATTTGGAGAGCAGTGGTTCCCAAACCTGTTTTCTTTGGATGCACCGTGCAGAAATAGGGCATGTATGGAATGCTCTTAAGTGTTGAGAATATCATAGAATCATAGAATGATAGAGTTGTAGG
>JMFS01038599.1:0-13280 GCA_000699545.1 Podiceps cristatus | reverse complement strand
GATGCACAATTTCTCACCACCCAATGACCCAGTGACCAAAACAGCCCACCCCGACCAGAGATCTCGGAACGGCACTTTCCCCAGCAGCAATCTCAGAGCTACAAGTTCCAGAGAGAGCAAGCGAGGGAACAAACAGCTGAACGAACACGAACAGCCAAACAAACACATGAATGAAAGGCGTCCAGCCCACCTCCACATATATACTGTGCATGATGTCTATGGTATGGAATACTTTCTTTGGGCAATTTGGATCAACTGTACTGACTATACCCCTCCCCGCTTTTCACACTGTCACATTAGCAAAACCTAGGAAGCTGGAAAACATCCTTGATCTCTTAGTAGCAACCAATAACATCAGTGTATTATCAACATTCTTCACATATCAAACCCCATACTAAACCCAAAACATAGTAGCTACTGGGAAGAAAATTAGCTCCATCCCAGCTGAAACCAGGATACCACTCAAGGAAACTACAGTAAAGAAAACAGCAGGCAAAAGCTCCTAGCTAGAACATGTGGAAGGTCTCACAAAGCTCACGGAAGCTCATGGAACAACTGCGGGATTTAGGTCTTGGATATTGGAAGCTGAGACAGAGGATGATGACAACCACCAAAACAGATCCCTTTGTCAGAAAACTGACAGATACAAGATGGGAAGCCACTTTTAAGTACTGCAATTCATTATCTAATCACAGTAATGTCCATACTGTTCTAAGGCAGCAGACAGCTAAACATCATCTCCACCAGAGCAAAACGGCCATTTAAAGTCGGGTTATTTTAAATAACCCAGAAAAAGATTATTTTCAATATAATACTATGTTTTTGAGAAAAGACATTAATAACATTAAAGTAGAACACAGATACCAAGATAATATGCTACTACTGCTGATATCAAAATTTAGTAAAGCTCAGCTTAGTATCAACCATGTCGGTGGTATAAATCAAAATGTAAACAAGGTCAAGACAGACTGACCAGCATCCCTGACATGCATGACTCGCAGCGTTTGTGCAGATACTAAGGTACAAGTTGTCTCTCTGCTCTCCATTTGGAAGATTAAATCACTAGTTCATCTATTCATTTTTAAACAAAGCTTAATGCCCTGAAACAACAAGACTACACTGTTACATGAAGAGAAACACATCAGCCGGAGTTTACAGAGAACCCCTACTGGCCAGATTCCAGCCTAACAATGTTTGGAGTACAATAAAATATAATGAGGACTGCTTTTACTCATTAATTGTCAAAATACATTGTTCGCAAGTGTAATTAAGGCCTGCTTTTACAAGCAACTGAACAGAAGTTCGGGCATTATGATTTTTTTTTAGGTGGGGGAGGGGAGGAGGGGGTATTGAATTGTGAGGGCTGGCAAATGTAACTGATGACTCAACCGCTTCCTAAACACTATACCAGCACAGAAAGTAGATTCTTATTTTTGTTACATATGCTATATAAAAAGAAGAGGACCAACACATTCTAACTCTTTAAACTCTAAATGGCTTTATTATATGCCTTAATAGAATAAAGGCTTTCAAGGGATCATATATGTACCATCTTTTTTTGAGAACAGCATTGGAGAAGATGACCCACAGTTTTCATAAGATCTTTAAGAGCTATCAGTTTCCTGCAACCAAAACTATATGTACTTGGTGTAATGAAGGCAAGATATTTTAATTAAAGTCAATATTCCAAGTAAAACTTGCTATATAACCAGCAGCAACAACACACATTGTAACTATTTGTCCTTCCCTAGTGCAGTGGAGACTAATTACTTGCCCCTGTTTTGAAAGTCTAGTATAGTAAAAAGTCTGTTTCAATGCATATCTGTGTTTTCTCTGAACACCACTTTGGTATAACTGTAACTGTTGTAACCCAAGTGCCTTCAAAAGAATTTAATCTGATACATTATATATACAAACTGTACAAACAGTTCAAACAGGCTGCCAGAGGTAACATATATTAAAAGGAATTAATAGGCTGAAAAAAATTCACTCCCCAAACAGCATTACAATTGATGCTGCTTTGCTAGTTATTCTAAAGGGACATGTTATTAAAATGTAAAAATTCCATACTTAACAGATTCTCACCTAATAAACTTGTTTAGATACAACTAAAGCCTACAGCTTTGAAAGAAAAAAGGATTAATTTTTAGAGACGACTTGTTATTTTACAGAATTCTTAGCAATTCAATTTAGATGCTGCACTCCTAGTCCCATACACTCTGGTTACAGCGGTTTCAGAGCCTGTAAAATTTAAAATGACTGCTCTTAGACTATTTTACAGGTAAAAGTCAACTGTGTTTTAGGAGGAGTCTAAAGGGGAAGAATATAATAAACACAACTACATGTGCAGACTCTATTACAGAAAGAGATAATTACTTTCTGTAATTATTATTTAATTTATCTTAATTTATCTGGTCCATCTACAAATATTATACCTTTTCTTCCACTTTCTTAACAGAAAGCAAGCACAGCAAGAGCGTGAACCATTTTAATGAACTGGTTTTAAAACACTCAACAATTTTAAAGTTATTTTTACTCTGGATTGTATTTTTACTCCAGTTACAAATGCAGCTCCCTCCATCCCCCCTCCCTAGAGTTGCAACACCTTTATGGGTGGAGGGGGGAAGCAAACTGCACAACAAGAGCCAGAATTTCTTTACTGAAAGGGCCGTCAGGCGCTGGAACAGGCTGCCCAGGGAGGCGGTCGAGTCACCATCCCTGGAGGTGTTTAAAAAGATGAGGTGCTGAGGGACATGGTATAGTAGTGATTAGGCATGGTTGGACTCAATGACCTTAAAGGTCCTTTCCAACCAAATGATTCTATGAATAAGCAGCCAGAAATTACTTAAATCACCTTCGCTGCTACAAAACAAAAAGCTACCAACAGAAAAGTTCCTACTAGGAGTCTCACTAGTGAAATGAAAAAGCAAATTTAATGTCACTGTCAAGTGAATTTATCTTCCCCAGAATCGAAATTCCACTTTGAAAATTCTGATGTATCTTCAGATAGGGAACAAGAATAAAGATGGGGGCACCAAAATCTTCATTGCTATTCTAAAACAGTGAAAGATTTAAGACTGGTTATTTTACAAATAATTTTATTGTAATCACATGAAACACTGTATTCCCCCCGCAAAGAACTGCCATTACACATAATGTGATTTGTTTACAGTGCATTACAAACAGCTGCCTAAAGAATAAGAGTTTTTACATCAAAAAGTTTCTAAATTACAGATCAGTTGCTTTAGGTTTGTGTAACCTAATCATAAATACACTGTTTGAAATCTCGGAAAGCTATTATAAGCTCTATCCAAAGGATACACAAAGATCATGCCTGTTTTCTTCCCCCAAAACATGTTTTAAATCTATTTATTAAACTTCTGCTGCAAAATGACTTAATATTCTTTCATTTGAGAACAGAATAGCTATAAGGTTTCTAGATTCCCATTTCTGTAACAGAAACTATGGCAAAAGACTGTACGTTCAACAATCAAGAACAACATGCTTTCCTTTTCTAATGGGTTTTTGCAACACTAGTAAAACATTTCAGAGTATAGTCTGGTTAATGGAAGCAAAGTGGTACAGACATCTCTTCCTGCAAATTAATATTTTTCAAACATACCTAAAGCAGAGAGAGATCCAACAGACAGAATAAAATATTTGAAAAATACAACCCAAGTCTATTTCCAGCTGTGACATCTTGCAGTATGCCCATGGGCAGCACACATCTTCCACCTTCATAACACCTACAATTCCCTACCCACTTTTAAAAAGCCATTCCACACCTAAAGCATTCACCTTTGATTAATGGCTCATATCTGCAATTTACTTTTTACAGAATGTATACATTGTAAAGAAGAATGAAAGGTTAAAAATGAGCTATGCAACTCAAACCAACAAAGTCAATTCACCAAATGTTTATTAAATATTAAAAAAACAAACAAAAAAAACCCCACAAACACACATACAACCAAACCCAGCAGCAACTTTCAGCTGGATTGATTTATCTGGATGTAATTTAATGTCAGGGGAACCATTATGCCTCATACCCTGTAAAGAATTTAGGGAATCTAGATGAATTATCTGCAGGAACCTTTTGTTTATCCCACTGACATCATAGCAGCTCCAACAGAATTGTGTAAAACACTTGTCTGACATCATACTCTGTTTAAAGGACCTCCAAAGAGAAATGATGTATACAACATAGTACCATTGTGGCCACTGCAAAATCTGAGTGTGTTTGTAACATAGGGCGTGAATGTTCTGAAAGGAAATCTCAAGTTGTAATTTTTCTTTCTAAAAATGTAAGCATTCAGTAAAACAGTAAACCAATTCCAAATAATAGAGGTTTTATCTTTGTGACTATGACTGGCAATAGAAAAACTGCTCTAAAAACACAGAAGTGTCTCTATTCCAAAAAACTAAGCTATCACAGTGGTAGTAATTTAATTGTGTTAATTTCTTCAACTAATGTTGTTAAGCAGATCAAAACTCTACAAAACTAAGGCCTAACTCTGTAAAAGTTCATCTAAGTCACATCAGTCATCCAATTACTTGTCATGGAGACTACGAACATGCAAGTTTTTGCAGGAGGCAGCTGAAGTATTTACACATGCTATGATTCTGCAGCATGCATTTACATTTCAGAATGTTAATTTCTTAAAATAACTTACAATTCTACTATAAGCTCTCACTTTTGCAAAGAGACATTCTCATGAATAAATAATTTGAAGCGCAGTGTTATCTCAAATGAATCTGTTCAATCATCCAGTGAAATAAATTTCAATTAACCAGTTTAAGAAATATTCCTACATAGAACAGTCACTAAAACAATAAAACAGGGTTTTCTCTTCATAGGATGCTTATAGCACCCTTGGGTGTTGCAATTGCTGGTGCCAACCTGAGCAATTGCGAGTGTTTAATCTGTATCTTTAAATCATTGTTTACATGGAGTTTGAGGGGTTTTGTCAGTTTGCTTTTTGAATTGAGGGGTAGCTTTTGGTTGTTGTCTGGGGTTTTGCTTTTGGGGTGGCTTTTTGGTTTGGGGTTTGTTGGGGAGGTTTTTTTGTGGGGCTTGTTTGTTGGGAGGGGTTGTTGTGTTTTTTGTTTTGTTTTTTAAACACAATGCACCTCCCTGATCATCAGATTTTGCACATGCAGCACACAAACAATGTCAACATAGCTTGACTGATTTAAGGAGGTACCAAAAGAACAGTTGATTTACTTACTTTTATGCACGCAGTCTGAACTGGACACTTGTACTGCTGAAATATCACACTGCACAACAGCATTTTCTCACTAGCCAGAGAAACTCTCCTTATAAAATGGCATCAAAAGCCAACTTAAATGAATCCCTGACATTTGAATAAAACCTCTCCAAGGAATAAAGCCACTGTGCAGGTAGAACCTGTCAGTAGAATGTGGATTTAGAAGGATAATATCATAACAGAAACACTATTTTTGAATAGTTCAAAATAGTTCAAATAGTTTTGATGTTCACAGCATCAAAGAATGAGCAGGTAAATCTGCAGATCTGTGGCTTCTAACTCAAGTTAAAAGATTTACAGAAACTACTGCCACAGGACTAAGACCAGTGTAACACCGAAGAGGTCGGTTCAGAAGTAGTCTCTTCCCACTAGAGGGAGACAACCGATTACAAAAGCATCATTTGCAAGCGCTGCTCCCTACAGAAGCCTAGGAAACTCCTGTTCACAACACTGAATGGTTGCAGGGTGTCAGAAGAGCAACCGATGAAAGACACAATAACCACTGCTTGTTTCTCTTGTTCAGCACAGTTACATTAAATCCTGAAAGAGTAGGCAACTGCGCTGCTGCCAGAGAGCTTACACACAGTTTAAGCACGCACAAAACTAGGAACACAGAGACTGAAAAGCATGTTTTTATTCACGGGGGTATGTCTTTCTATATTCCTAATGTGTAAGATAAAGATTAAACATCTGTATTATGCTTTAGATAAAAAACACACTCACGTTTTTCATCCAATGTTCTTCAATTTTTCCAAAAGTAAAATATACTCAGACAAAAACAGCTTACTAGTTTGACTCAACATACTTGAGTATATATACCAGTGAACAAGTTATCTCAGTAGGAAACCAAAGGAAAAACTGAAACGTTGAAAGCAATCTGAAACCATTCTGGTAACTATGTATCATGTGCCATCTTCTTAAGTAAAATAATCATAGTGAGTAATTACACCATTATTTTAAGTGTTAGATTAGTAGAGCTGCAAGCTGTATATACTTGTATATAGCATACTTTCATTTAGAATCGTGCTATCAGGGAATATCATCCTAGTAAAAACTAATTAACTCTCAAACAGTACCAGAAGGTTGTAAGAAAAAGATGTGACATTTCTGAAACATTTACAATAATTTTGCATTTACTCTGAATTCCCAAACAGAGTAGTAGCAGATTAAGTTAAACCTTCACACTTTGTAAGAGCTAATTTAATGTCATAGAGGGGTGGGGTGGGTAGGAATGGTTTAACTGGCATGAAAAATGCTGCAGAGGAATACCATGTTTTCCTGTAACTGAAAACATAGCCCTTTCAGAAGGGTGAAAAGAACATGCATGCTGGGGGGCAGGAGAAGAAAGGGGAGAACAGGAAAGATTCATTTAACCCCTCCCTAAACTGAGCTTGTCAGAAGAAGGACATACTGCATTAAGCAGCCATTGGATAAAAGAAGAGGAAAAGATCAACCTAAAATAAATAAAGACTGAATTTCTCCCAAGTTCTACAATATCTTAAGCTTTGGCGGGGCAGAGTAATTAACACAACTCAATGGTAATAATCATAACATAGGAAGTGTGCACTAAAAACAGTGGAGCTGGGGAGTACGTTCCTTTTGAGCACAAACGCTGACTAGCGTGCAGCTGTGTGTCTTGCAAAACCTCTTTTTCTGTGACGGTGGTGACGACAACCCGAGAAAACTACGTCTGCAGAACCATAAACTTGTTGAGTACAAACAAAAATACAGATTTTTTTTCCACTCCAATGTGATAAAATACTAAAAAACCCCCTCAAATCCAAACCTAAAAACCCAGATGCCTTCAGAGACAAGCAGCGACTTAGAGTGCCATAACATGCATTAGAAGCTATGTTTCAACAAGCCTAATAGCACATTATCACTACGTCTTGAATGCATTTGTTCCTCCTATCTTTGGTAGCAGTGAGCTGGCTGTCTTGTAAAAAGGCAAGCAAACAGTAAGGGCACTGTTAGCAAACCAAAATCTGCAGTCTTTGAGTCCTACAAACACAGAAACTCACCTGTTTTTAAAACTCAAGAAATGGGAATATTTTCACCACTTAAAAACATGCAGAGAGAGCCCAATATTCAGACTTTGTGGAACACTGATTGTATTACACCTGAATAGATATTTAGTATAGTATGTTCTTAAAAGATTGAATCTACTTTTAGCTTGTTTCTTCCTAATATTTCCCCAAAGAGCCTCTAAAGGACCACTTACACGGCACCACAACTAGGCAAAAAGCAGACAGAGAAGACAATAGTTCCACTGCCCAGAATTCTATGAGAGTAACTAGGTGGGAAAGAGAGAACAAATAATCACAAGTGGGAGGGAAACACTAATTGGGATATAGCTGTGACATTGTCTGTCAACAACTATCCTGTCTATATTAAGTAATCAATGTTTCTACATACATTTCTCAATGATCCAAGCTACTCCTGAGCTATGTGTGAAAACACGGGACTGATAAAAATCAATACCAAGAAGAGGAAAACAGCCTAAAGGCATACAAATAAACATGAATAAAAAGGTGATTTTAAGAGAATGGTGTTTTAACAAAACATTTTCATATTATTAACTCAGAGCTTTACCATCATTAATCTACCTTCCATTTGTTACACTGTACCACAGTGACCTAACTTAGGTACTATGACCCCTAACTACACCATCCACATCCTGTTCAATTCAGTTATAAAAACATAAGGTAGCTTAATAATGTACGTGATCAAAAGACAGAGTCATGAGCTCAGATACCCATATTGTCTGCTCTGAAGAAACCGAGTATAATTTTCAGAAAAGGGGCAAATTAATGAGTATTTTGTATAAAGGTGTTCATAACTCCAGGGCCCCCTTATCACAATACAAATGGTCATAAACAAATAATAGTTGCCAATACATTAGCAGCATAGAGAGCTCTGCACTTAATTAGAACCAAACGTATCTGTCTATAGATGTGTCCACTTCCTTTGCTCATGCAATTGCTGCTTTTTAAACACAATACTTTGTACCACTCTTTTTTTTTTTTAACAGTTCTTTGGAAAAGCAAAAATACTATTTGTGTAATTCTTGATGGAAGTACTTGCAAAAAGAAAAAAAAAAAAACCACATTGCTAAGAGATTGTACATGGGTTAAATGGAGCCTAGCTTCATTTTTAACAGAAATAAAGATTTCTATCACTTCTAGCTTGCTCACACTACAAAGGTAATGATATGTAGTGTTTACAATAATTATACTTTCTTATACGGGCTATTTTGGGGTTTGGTTTTTTGTTGGTTGTTTTTTTTTTCTTTAGCCTAATAAGCTCTAAAGTACACTGAAAGACTTTTTAATAGAACTCCAAATAGTTAAAGCTTTCCCTAAATTAAACTTAAAATTTGTGGGTTTTTAAATGTTTATCAACTCCACTTTTTATCTATTTATGTATCAAAAGTTTAGAGCATAACTGAAAATTTACCTGACAGAAGACCACTAGGAATAAAATACACAGAAAAAAATACACAGAATTACTTAGTTAATGATTCTGTAACTTGAAGGCAAAACAACCCAAAGCAACTTAGCTCATACTAAGCACAGATGAAGATTCTGCTGTTACATAAAATACAAATATATTTTGATTACTTAGCATTTCAAGGTTATCCCTTCCAGTCATAAAAAAGGAAAAAACACACACACCCCACACCACAAACACACACACACAAAAAACACACACCACACATCCAAGTCAATGCGTTGTTTAGGTTCATTGCCAGTAACAATTCACATCACATGAAGCTGACTATATGCAGTGAGGGGGTTGTGAAGGTTTGTGAGGTTTCTTTTGGTTTGTGTTAAATCACAAGGAAAATAAAACCTAGGTACTGTAATCCACTGAGTGCTGCATAAATGCTGATCAGAAATCTTTAAATAAGTCCATTAACACAGTGTACCTGTTTCCAGCAAAGATAAACCATATAATCCCTTGACCCACTGCTCTATTTCATCTATTGAGGTAGGGAGGCAAAGAGAGCAAGAAGGGAAGTCATCTTTAAGACTGGAAATTTTCGAAAGCTGCATATAAAGTATTGTTTATTAAACCTTCTGATGATGAAAAGTAAGCTTAGTAGATGCTTGTTTAATTTTCACGAGTAACATTCAATTTATATTCCACTTACATATATAGAAGTTTTTCAGCTCAGATTTCGTTTTTTTCAAGAAATGAAAAACAAAATAGAACATAAAAGATGTAAAATAAGCCAGTGTCAAAGACTTAAGAGACAAAAAAAAAAAACTTCATGAGTTAGAAAACAGCTGTAGTATTCTAGACAGGTAAAGGGGTGCATCAGCCACAGATTAGTCATCTACTTATAGCTCAGCTAAATACAAGCAAGAAGTTCTTCACACTGCATCATCACTTAAAAAAAAAAAAAAAAATACAAGGCTAAAACAAACAAAAAACCCAAACAAACAAAACCCTCAACAAACAAGCCAACCATCACCAAACACAACACCACACTACCCAAACACTCCTGAAATTAAATTCTAATTGCTAGGTTCTGGTACCTTAAAGGGAAAACTATTTTTTGATTACAGAAATTCACAGTAAAATGTGAGAAAATATCAAGACATTTTTGTTCCTATACAGTCTAACTGTATTCTCGCTGGACAGCCGTAAAAATCCCACTTGACAAACTGCTCTAAAAACAGCATTGTAAAGCTAACATGGATTAGAACAGAGAGTTTGCTTTCAAACATTTTTTAAAATGAGAACCTCAAGTGACAGTGAAAGGTATCTATGTAGCTCATTCAGATTTATCCACCAAGCTTACAATTCTGCAAATCCATGAAATGCATACTTTTAAGTATTTAATTCTCATCTCACTGATTTCAGCTAGGTCTCCCATTTACTTGAAATTAAAATAATTTTTATAGAAAAAAAAATTCTAAACAAGATCTTACCCTTTCTTTTTTCCTTACCCAACATTCTAGTCCATTTCACTATGACTGTTCAGAAGTAAACTACAAAGTTTTAACAGTTTCGAATTCCCTCAACAAATTCCTATTAAAGGTGTATCACGCAGAACTGTTGACATATACATACTAGTACTTAGAAATAGCCTATTAACTGCTGTCCACAGCTAAATTATATAGGCTTCATTACTTCAAATTTGTCCATGTCACCACCTCCCTCCCACATGTTTTTAATCTTCTCCTAAATGTTTGGGGTTTTGTTTTTTTTTTTAAAAAAAAAAAAAAAAAAGCAGCAGCTTAAAAGTAGATTAGGTCCAACTTTTTTGTGCCTTTTTTATAATATTAGATTTCCTCCTTACCACATGTAGAATTCCCAATTAATTTTGCTTTGGTTTAGGCTAGATTTATATTTTTCACTATCAATTAACACTGTAAATTGATTTTTAGGTTTATGCTTCTTTTCCCTTTGAAAATCTTAAGACCTTTGTGAAGCCTTTTAGAGAAGTGACTAGTCACTTTTCACTGTTTGTACGCCCTGGCAGTAGCATTCTCTGTTAAGTCTTGATTTTTAGTTTTAATACCAAAATTTTTTACCATTTTCAATACCCTGTGTTCTAGCTAGTTATTCCTTAACGGGAGCTTTTTGAAGCCTTCCTCCATTTTAAGTTACTGTAAGCAAACTTCAAACTATGAACTACTTTCCACTTTGAATTCCACAGTTAAATGTCAAACATCTGGTAACAGTTGTCATCGATTATCTTACCAAGCCTGGTACCAAAAGCTTTAAATATTTTAACCATTTTACGACATAAAAGGAATAGTGGCAGGAGGTTAATAGGAACTGACCTATTCTAGTGTAAATGTCTAACTAACTGCTGAAGGGTTTTGATAGCTGATTTTCACACAGTTTAACTGGTTCTTGAAAAAGGAGGATTACAGACATTATGAGCCAGCTTTAATCAGTTAAGCAACTAACCTTTTGCTCTGTTTCCAGTTGGTCACATCTCTGCTTTTCATGGTTAAGTTCTTTTTCCAGTCTTTCAACTTGATCTCTGAGTTGTGCTGTTTCCTTTTCCAGAACAGAAGTTACCTTTAATAACTCTTCTTTTTCTTTTATTATTTTTTCAATTTTAAACTGTAAAAACAAAAAACATTGGGTTTCAGTAATTCTTCTCCCCTTCATTCCTATCAAATAAGTGGGTAACAAATTACTCCAAGGTTTGAGCATAAATACAAAATGCATGTCCTCTAAATAGGTTCTCTTACAGTTTTTCCCATCATTCCCAAATTTCTGAAGTTTCATTGCTTTAACTGAATAGTACTACATTACCATTAGACACCACACTTTGCAGTGTCTTGATTTATACTCAAGGGGACCCTCCTTAAGTGAGCTGCCTTTACTGTTCCCAAGTGACAGCAACTATGGAGGAGCAAACTATGGTGACAGCTTAGTGAAAAAATGGCTTCTGAGTATAGAGAGACACACACACTCTAAAGCAATGTTTGAGGAATTTCACAAAAAAATGAACACACACATAGCCAAAAGTAAGGACTGGCACATGATCTGTGGTCGTTCAATACTTAAAGGTGGCTTATAAGAAATATGGGGACAGACTTTTCAGTAGGGCCTCTTGCGATAGAATAAGGGGTAATGGTTTTAAACCAAAAGAGGGCTGAAAGGAAGAAATATTTTACAGTGAGGGTGGTAAAACACTGGAAGAGGCTGCCCAGAGAGGTGGTAGATGCTCCATCCCTGGAAACATTCTAGGTCAGACTGGATGGGGCTCTGAGCAACCTTATCTACCTGAAGACTTCTCTGCTTATTGCACGTGGGTTGGACTAGATGACCTTTAAAGGTCCCTTCCAACCCCAACTATTCTGTGATTCTATGAACCAAGATAATAAAAAATGTTTGAAAAAATCTTTTCCTTTCATTTTAGTACTATGAATACACATCTGAGAAGCAAAACTATCCCAGATGTATCTCTGTACCGAGTCTCTTATCCGTACATTTGAAAACTGTAAATCGAACACACATATGTGCCTAGATGTAACTGGCAAAAGGATAAAAGGTCTGATGGCAAGGGAAAGAAACCATACTGAGCAATTTTCCAAGAAGCAACTTATATGATCAAGTTGGTTTTGTTTTGTTTGGGGTTTGGTTGTTTACAGGTTTTTTAAGTAGTTTTTAGCCTCCAAAATATCAACAAACAAATGGAAACATCTTGATGCTGGATGTAAGCGTACAAGTCTAACCACATCCATCTAGCAAAGAACATGACACACAGAACACTGCTTTAAATAAAACGAGTTATTCTAATATACTTAGGCACCTGCAACTATTCAACTTAAGTTTCCAGACCTCTTCACTTGTGCACAAGTAAAAGTATACTGGTTCTGTAATTTTTTTTTCCTTACAATGAGCAGTATTTCACACAAAGGATATCCTCCCCGCACTCCAGCTAGTTGAAGAGTACAGATATGAGAGATGGGCAACTATCTACTCTCCTAGTGCTATACCATACCTATAACCTGTTTTAACTCTTTAGCCATTTAACTTGCAAATGTTCTGAACTCTAATCAAATACTGGAGAACAAAACAGCAATATATATATATACATACACATATATATTACACATATATATATAGTTTTTTTTCCTCTTGGTTTGTTCTTGAATACCTGTGAATATATATTTATATGTATACATAAAAAAATAAGAAAATAACATTTTAAGAATTGCTGAATCAAACCTCAAGAAGTCCAGCTTTTGTGGTCACCACTAACATATCAGAGTTTCCTTCATCTTCCATAGTGAGCAATTCTTCAACAGGGGAAGAGGTACGGAACTGGAAAGGTGTGCTTGCTCCACGGATTTCTCCTTTATGAGTCACATAACAGAACTGGTAAAATTCTCCGTCATCATTTGGTAGATAATATCCTATCAAAATAAATGCATATTTGAAGAAACATCCTATACAAACATAAGAAGTCTCCACTTGGAAACAGATTATCAGATCATGTTTGACTTAGGAATTCAATAAAAGCAAGTGTAAAGTCTTGCA
>KL264277.1:501-38691 GCA_000699545.1 Podiceps cristatus | reverse complement strand
AAGCCCAGCCCCCTGTCAATGGATGGCAAAGCAGCGATAACAGCTATAAATGCGATCTAGCACACTCCAATCAAACCAGTCGTTACCTTAAACCCTTCTAGCCTCATGCCGGGTGCCAAAAAGGACTGTCATGGTTTAACCCCAGCTGGCAGCTAAGCACCGCACAGCCACTTATTTACTCCCCGTGGTGGGATGGGGGAGGGAATAGGAAGGGTGAAAGTGAGAAAACTTGTGGGCTGAGGTAAAGACAGTTTAACAGGTAAAGCAGAAGCCACACACACAAGCAAAGTAAAACAAGGAATTCGTTCACAGGCAGGCAGGTGTTCAGTCATCTCCAGGAAAGCAGGGCTCCATCACACATAACGGTTACTTGGGAAGACAAATGTCATAACTCCGAACATCCCCCAGGTTTCTATGCTGAGCGTGACGCCATATGGTGTGGAACATGCGTCTGGTGAGTTGGGGTCAGCTATCCCGACTGTGCCCTCTCCCAGCTCCTTGGGCACCCCCAGCCTCCTCGCTGGTGGGGTGGGGTGAGGAGCAGAAAAGGCCTTGACTCTGTGAAAGCGCTGCTCGGCAGTAACAAAAACATCCCTGTGTTACCCACACTGTTTTCAGCACAAATAAAAACCATAGCACTATACTAGCCACTATGAAGAAAATTAACTCTATCTCATCCAAAACCAGCATGAGCCACCCCCTTCTCAAAATAAATATTCCAAATTAGCAATCACTTAAAAAATTGAAACCAATTTAAATGGACATGCAAATGCTTCCTCTTCTCACAGAAGCTTTGAAAATAGCTAATATTCGTAGGACGCTTGGAGACAACTGCCCTGGAAATGCAGATTATTGTTGGTATTATAAACCAATATAATTTGCATTTTCTTCAGTATTATTCTCTTTTTGTGCTAGTTGTTCATATTTATGTCTTTTGTGTATTTATATGCATCAAAAATTAATAAAAATATTTATTAAAGAAATGGCAATGCTGTAATTGCTCCAGTTGGAAAAATCAGTACAACTTCACAGACAACAAAGCAATATGTTGAATTTATGAACCTTGTCTCACTTATTTACATTTAGCATACTGAAAATATTTGAACCATTTAGTTGACGGATTAGAAGCATATTAGGTTAATTAAACCTATCTTGCAAGTATCCTTTTCAGAGTTTATATGCTTTTTATATTGGTTGTACTTAGAAAAAATTATGTGTTCTAGAAAAACTTGTATGTTATTACACCTCAATCCAGTAGAAACAGTATTTCTAATTTCAGTAACAGCTTTCACAACCTTTGAAGTAGGTCTGAATTGTACTGGAAAGTTTTGCTGTTCATTGTGACAGGGGTGTTATTTTTAAACTTCTAGCTTAAATTAAAAGCACCAATGACCCTTTCTCCACTCTTTTGCCTTGTGATTTCTCCATCAAAAAGTAGAATTTACTAAGGGAATTTTTGCTAATATAATTAATTTTGTTACTGTCATTTCTAATGTTGCCATAGCTTGCTGGCAGCTTTAATGTATAGTGAGACACCCTGGCAGTTGAATACTGCATAGATTGGTTTCAGCTTCCTGAAATCATACTTGTTTTGTGTGGTTGTAACCCACATCCAGACAAAATTTCCCTATCTGGAAGATCTGCCCTCAAAGATGTGACTTGTAAAATTCAGTGTATCTCAGGCATGAGTCAAGCTCATTGCTGTCACATTTATCACTTCAGAACCATGACAACTTTTTAATGGAATTAATCTTTAATAGAATTAAGTGTTTGTGAATTGCCTGACTTTATTTTGCACAAAGAAACCAATGGAAATCTATCTCAATAGATCATATTAACCTACAAATCTGTGATGCTAGATCAGTTTCAAGCTAGAAAACCAAACTGAAATCTGTACATTCCTAATCAGAGAAATTATATCTGGCAGTTCAATTATATGTGCAATTACTCATACTTCAATCATGGGAGATACAAAAATTCAGTGTTTCATGATAACTTGGTAAAAAGAATATGCATATTTATGAAAAAATATTTTTATATTTTATTTTTCCTTAAGAAACTCGTTGAGGGGTGAAATCCTAAACTACAGTGTGGAGAAAAAGATTGCACAATATGCCTGAATCCCCCATCAGAACACAATTTTCATTACTCCCATGTAGTATTTTTACTAATATATTAATTATTTTTGGTCACATACATTGCTGCAATGGCTAGTAGGTGCTGTAAACAACAATATTTAAGTACTGTAGTAGTATATCAGAAAACATGCAACTTGCCCCAAAGTGCCCCAATTCTAATTAAACATGGATAATTGTTTAAATGACTTTTTGAGATCAGCAACACCTATATTTAAGAAGCAATACTATAGACTTCTTCCAGTCGTAGGTCAACTCTGTGTCTTCTACTCCATTCCTACACTTACCTTTCTTTCAGGAAAAAATCTGTATTCAGAGTAAAACATGTTAAAATTTGTTCTTGCAAAAGGAAAAGCCATAAAAGGTCTTTCAGTTTTTCCTAGCACCAAAGTAACCCAAATAATTCTTTCCTCACATCTGGCCAAAAGCTTCCATGGTAGGAAGTTGAAGAAAGAGTCAGCCTATGCTGAGGTCCCTCCAAACCCCATGATCAAACACGATCAGTTTGTCTATTCCCCACTGAGATAATAATTGTCTCCTACTACAAGGAATAGCAGTCTCAGCTGTGAAGGTTGTAGTTCAAATACTTGTTAGAGCACAGAATGGAGGGTTGTCACAAACATATAAAAATACGTTTCAGTTTCCTCCTTCAAAAATCAGATGGCAAAAATCAAACATTTAAAGATAGGAAGCTGCAAATAGGGAATACTGAAATACATGAGGCCTTATGAACAATTGTGTGCTGTTTTCCGACTGGGATCCTAATTCATTCAGTGCACAGGATGAATATGTAAGGGATTATATTCAATAATTTTAAGGGTATGTCTATAGTGAACAATACTGCACTGTGAAAAGATACCTAGCTGGCTCCAAAACCAGAAACAATCACAATACGAAAGTGAAGTGACCTAATTAGTCCCAGTGCAAATACCATATTCACATAGCTATACTGCTTCCTATACATGAGCTAGTATACCTGTGTGGCATCTCACTGTGGCATACGCATATCCTCTGTTTTGGCACTAGCTTGAATAACCTTATGTGAAGTGTGTGTGGATGTGCCCTACATTTCTCAATTAGCCTGAGTTCTTAATTATCTTCAAGTGCTTGCTATCGGAACTCAACATTTTTAAAGAAGAGTTTATCAGTAGGTAATTAATATATCTTTATCTGTAGGCAATTAATATACCCTTAAGACATTCCAGAAGAATAGTGATTTTCAGCAACGAAGAGTGTTTTAAAATAATCTGCTTTTTTAGAAGATGGGCGTGACTCACTCTTTCTAAAAATAAGACCTCTGAGAAGCTGTCAAGACCATACCTGAATATTTGCCTGTGAGACTCACTGGAAGCCTGTAAGGGAACTCAACAGAATTTTTCTCCTCTTGGGAAGAAAGGGGAAGTAGACCTCCCCCCACTCCTCTTCTCACACTCTTTTTTGTTTCCCCTCTTTTTTTTTTCCTCCTTTATATTTTCATGTAATTTGGACTATTACATGTGAGGTTTATACTTTAAAGAGTACCAAAAGAAACAGTAAAAAAAGAAAAAACTTTAGAAGGAAACATTCTGTGTACTCTATGTATTTCCAGGTTAACTGGAGCCAGGAAATGAAACTATTGAGACATATTCTTTGTTTCTAGCATATTATGAGCAAGTAGTAAGGAAGTAAATAGCCTACAATATGACTAGTCTGTCTCAGTTCATTTTTTGGTGCAACCTTGATTCTAATTTCAGTTACATGAAGAAGTGCCGAGTACAACACCATGAAACAAAAAAATTAACTGGGGTAAAACTAGTTAGGATGATATCAACCCCCCATCATTTAATACATTACCTTTTTTTTATTTTTTTACAGGTTACTTTAATCGGTACCCTTCACAGAAAGAAAAGAGATGTTAAGTGAACCATTCCAATTTAATATAACTGAAGAGCTAATATTTTATACTGTGTTGGCTTTTAGTGTTTGCATTAAGTACAAAGAGAGTACCAAGTGCTTTACAAATATACATGAATGTACAGATCTTACCCCTAGAGTTTACAATCAGAAAAGACAGATGGAGAATAATGGAAAAAAAAAAAAAAAAAAAAAAAAAACCACAGAAAAAAACCTTCCTTTGTCTAAAAGTTTATTAGAAACCTTACATTCTAAAAATTAGAATCCTAATTTTCTGTGTTATTCAGAGCAATAAAGCACATAGGGAAACATCTCAGATGACTGTCTCTTTTTCTCTCCTGCTGACTTCTCGGTTGCTCTCAGAAACAGATTGTTTTCATGCACTTTCCCAGTGAAACACAGACTTTTCCATTCATCAATAGAGTTGAGTCAAAGTCAGGCTGAAGTTAGATATTATCTTACTGAGTAAAGTCAGGACCAACTAATTTCGAATGCTGGAATGAGTTAACAATGTAAAACTCTGTAGGACTTTGTCTTTATTTTTTCTTTAGTCTTTTCCATCTTACATTTATCATCCACTATTGCTGTCATTTGTTCTTTTCCTAGATGAATTAAATTAGAACCAAATTAAAGCTTGTGAGTTAAAACATTTACTTATTTTACTTAAATGTAGGAAGTTGCCTTAACACAGTAACCAATAGAATGGCAACCCACTATTAGTGGACTGTTATTCCATTTGCTATGTACAGATATTCATTCTAATGAATATCCATGTGCTTTTTTATTCAATAAAGCTTGAGGACAGGTCAGAGGTAAAGGATACTGACTCTGATATCACAATCCTCCTTCTGTTAGGAAACAAGGTTCATGTTCCGCTGCTTTTGCTGCAGCAGCCACAGAAGGATCCAGCAGTTTGCCTCTCACTTAGGTAGAAATTCTTGTAGATCACAGCCTGGTCCTTCATCTGGCCTCTGCTCATCTCTCATATTTGAGTGAGAGGCTGTAAAGCATAGCAATTCTTGCCCTGTTGCAAAATCTATCTGGCTAGTTGGAACTGGAAGACTTTTTGGGGGGTCTGGGATTTCCATTATTATATGAAGTTTGTTGTTTTCTTTACTAGGTATCTTTCTTTCCATTTTGCATGAAAGCCAACTGAATTTAAGCAGAATACGATTCTTTAAAACCAGTGAACCAACCAACCAGACCCTCTTGTTGTTTTCTACTGTATAAAAGCTGAATGGCTTCATACTTTTTAAAAACAGAAAAAGACAATGGAGCCAGAATTTTCCATAGTGCATACTCTGGGAGAAAGTTCAGTCCCCTTATTATCCCAAAGTATATACAGACTCAGCTCTGTTGCTATATTGTAAGTCATTTTTTAAATAAATTTGTTCTTCATCAAATGGTCACAAACTTTGGCATATTACCTGATGAAAAACTGGAAGTTTTAAAAGTCTTGAACTGATTCAGTTAAGAGATTATTTTCTTACCTATAATCTCTTTTACTCTTGCCTTATCCATTGGTTGACCTCTGCAGTCAAACTGCCTTCTAACTTCCTACAGGTACGGAAAAATAGAAGAGCTCCTACAAGTACACCTATGTATTTTTAGTTCTGTAATGTACAGAGCTTTACGGTATTATTAGGGCTTATTATGTGTGAAAGTAAACACCAGTTATGTCATTTCCTAAATGCTGGCAGTCAGAGCAAAAATGCTGATTCCCCTCCCCAAAATCTTTCTAACCTTTTGTCATCAGAGGAACGCCTCAGATCTGTGAGATATAAGCTCATCTCTTGCAAAAAAGAAAGCATAAACAATATAACTATTAATAGGTGACATTAAAAAACATCCCACATCTTTTTTTACTGAAACTACAATACATGAAAAAAACAGAAGATTTCCAGTATTGACTTCATTCTGCCTATCTTCTTCTATTATTATTTAGAGAAGAGAGAACCCATTTCCCTAAATTAACTTTTTATTATTACACTACACTTCTTAAATATACCTTTGGCTTCTGGAGTCTCTACAATCCACACTTAAAAGCTTCTCTTTATCCATGAAATCTTAAATGTTTTCCTATGACTCCAACCTGAAAATTCATTGAATATTTCCAAAAATTCAGGGAAAAAAAAAAAAAAAAAAAATAAGAAAGATATGTTTCCCCTGTACTAGCATCAGACTCTGTAATAGCATAGCAGGGAAGGGAAAGGAACAGTTTACTCCTGATTAAATTCTTACCAAGCACCACTTAATACTTATTCAGTACTTTAGTTTTCTGCTGAGGAGGGACAAAAACATTTAAAAACAGTTTACTACAACTTCATCAATTTTTGAATAAAGGGAAAATACTGCTTACTTTATAATCTGGTTGGAAATATGAACATATATTTATGAGTGTTTCTACGAAAGTACATATGAAAATTAATATAAAAGAGTAATTACAATTAAATATAAAAATCAACCTGATCAAGACCATTTATTATCTAGTGATATACTGTTTGTGGGATGACTTCAAGAAAGAACTTAAGCTTTTTTGTTTTATTACAAATTGAGAAGTATTCTCCAGCAAGGCAACACTGTCTATGAGGCTCTTGACAATGGCGAGTGAGGTGATTTCAACCCAAGTTGATGGAAGAATCATGGGACAGACACGGGTTCAGGATATATGAATGATAAATGAAACACTGAAAATGAAAACTGAACTGGGAGCTTGATACTGCAATCTTCTGGCTAGGACACTGCAGGTCTGGTCTCAGATACAGTTTTTGCATATGTATATATTTATGTGTGTGTGTATGTGTATATATATATATATATGAATGAAGTTGTAAAATTCAGAGATAGTCCTTTAAATGTAAGTCAGAATCCATGACATCCATTGCTAGGGAGCAGTGAAATGCAAAACTTTCTGTCCTTCTCCTGTTCTTCCCCTCTGCCCTTCCCACCCCACACCCTGCCTTCCCTTACGAATTGTTCCTCCACCGTCAGGCAGCATTTGGCTTTAAGGTTTCTATTATGGACAGAGTTGTCAAAATTCTTCTGAAGTGTTGATTAAGATGCCTAAGTGTTTGTTTAAGTCTAAATTTCTTAATAGTTAATTTATTTATTGATAGATGTTAATGTCCCTTGCCATTTGATTCATGTTAACTAAAGCAAATTAAGCTAGCAGCTAAAACAAAAGAAAAATGTTTATATTACTAGTTCGGTTAATAATATCTTAATTTCAGAAAAGGACTCTTCTGCTTTAAACAGAGTTTGTGAAAAAAGTAATTACATGTAAAGAATTTAACTAATGTTTCATTAGATAATACCTAAAGTGCTGATATTTACAATCCATTCAAGGCTACTTTCCATTTATCCTCCCTGGAGTGATGCTATGACTCTGACTTCTAAGTATATTCTCCAATTATATGAATCTCAGCTTCTGGTGTCCTGGGAGTTAATACTCAGTTTGCAGACTTCCTAATCTTAGTTCATTTTAGAAAACGAATGTTTTAGGATATTCTGGAAGAAAGCCGACAAAGTCAGTTTTCAAGGTATTTAGGACCAAACTATATTATGTGTACTGCATTGGGATAAAGCTAAACTAAGAGTCATTTTAATAATTTTTCCCAGTAGGAAGAACTAAATAAAAAAATTGGCATTATAATACCTATTTTGAAGTACTTAATTCTTGAGCTTGGTCTTGATGTGGATTGAAAACTGGCTGAATGGCCAGGCTCAGAGGTTGGTGATCAGCAGCAAAAAGTCATGGACATACTGGAGAGAGTCCAACAAAGGGCCACTAAAACAATTAAGGGACTGGAGCACCTCACATATGGCAAGAGACTGAGACAACTATGACTGTTCAACGCAGAGAAGGGAAGGCTCAGGGTCATCTTATCCACACATGTAAATACCTGAAGGCAGGGTACAAAGAGGACAGAGCCAGGCTCTTTTCAGCAGTGCCCAGTGACAGGACCAGAGGCAGTGGGCACAACCTGAAACACAGGAGGTTCCCTCTGAACATCAGGAAACACTTTTTTCTACTGTGAGGGTGACCCAGCACTGGCACAGGTTGCCCAGAGAGGTGGCTCAGTCTGCATTCTTGGACATGTTCAAAGGCAGTCCAGACAAGGTCCTGTGCTAATGGCTCTAGGTAGCCCTGCTGAAGCTGGGGATTGGACCAGATAACCTCCAAAGATGCCTGCCAATCTCAGCCATTCTGTGATTCTGAGTTGGTTACCAGACTGTTAATCGAAAACTATATTCCTAGAAATGAACAGATGAGGAGCGAGATGATACAAAACCTAACTGGTAGGAAAGATTAAGGAGAGGCTGGGTAACTAAACCTTACCTATTTCAGTTAGATAACTCAGTTAGGGACAAAGGGAGCACAAAATCTTAGATACGCATTCAGGACCTGAATAGCTGGAGCTATCCCCATATCCTGAAGCTCAGATTTGCAACTTCCCCCTCATCACCAAAATTTTCCCTCTGTCTAATTCAGAAAAATCACCGTTTAGGAAAGTGTCTGCATATTCAGCCCAAGCACCTTT
The DNA here is from genome assembly GCA_000699545.1 of Podiceps cristatus. NCBI lineage: Eukaryota > Metazoa > Chordata > Aves > Podicipediformes > Podicipedidae > Podiceps > Podiceps cristatus. The sequence goes on along the minus strand of KL264277.1, from coordinate 30,122 downwards.
CCTGGTGAGTTGCAGAGCTCACAGGCAAGTGTCTTGTGACAGTATGTGCCCACTGAAGAACTTTGAAACCAATTCTTCCTTTTATTCATCTTCACTGAACTTGACCATTGCACTCCTTCCCATTATTAACATGAGACTCCTCAAAGTAGAGGCTCTGTGCAAGGACCTGGAATCACGTTCTGGGATGTGCCCTTCCCACTTTCAGGAGCTCAGATGTCTTGAGATGTTAATTGACATCATGAATATGACTGCAAATCTGCATTCATTCCAATCTTAGCATATGATTGTCCTGAAAGATTCATATGGATTTGAGCTGGAAAGGAAAAGAGAGAGGTTTTGGCAAAAGAACAAAATAAATAAAAAACCCAAACACACAGTCAGTCACTTTATGAAAAGTCAGGAATAAATGTGGATCAAGAGCAGTCCCACCCAAAATTAATTGTATGGATACTTTGAAACTACAAATTGTTTAGTTATGAGTTGTAATGAAAAGATTACAAGACATATAGATAGTTCATAACAATAAGATCCACAAAATTCATACACAACTGTTGGAGGAAAAAAAATAAACCAAGATAGAAGTGCTCAACATTTTTCAAAATGTTTTTCTAGCTTTCCAAAATAGAGTTTGTTTTGTTTTGTTTTGTTTTGTTTTGTTTTGTTTTGTTTTTTTTAAAAAAAAAAAAAAGAAAAGAAAAAACAGATCAAAGTCATAGAATCATAGAATCATAGAATTCATAGAATCATAGAATCATAGAATCATAGATCAAAGTGATTCTTTTCACTATAATTTTTGGTCTTGTTTCCTGAAAATATTTGATTTTCAGTGAAAAGATCATTAAAGACACACTTTGGATTAATTTACCAGCTCTACTGGTTTATAGAAAGGCTGACAACAACTGGTGTCTGTATACTTAATGTACACCTTGATGATAAAGGAAGAAAATATTTTCCCTGGAACTAGTATCTATCTTCTTCAAAGTCTTAACCGTGTATGGAAAGACAATGGGCTGGTTTTGGGGCCCTTACAGCAATGGTAAAATGCAGAAGGAAGACAAAACGTAGTTCTCAAAGCATTCTGACCAGAGATGTTCCCCTGGAGTAGTTAATTGTAAGGAAAAAGTTTATTGTGGATCCTGTGTAAAGAGCGCTGGGTAGCAGGCAATTACGACTTGTTGGAATAAGAGCTGGCTGGAAAATGAACTGTTAACTGGCAATACATCAGGTTGAAGAAATATTATAATTAAAGAAGTATAGAATGACTAAGTGCTAGCCATAGTGACACTAATATTTAATACTGTTTCCAATGAAATACATGAAACGGAAAAGCATAAAATGCTTTCAGATCTTCAGGGTGTAAATATCTTCCCTTGTGAAGTCATCCTACATCATTTCCCCTAGTGACTCCACCAACTCACATTATTTAACATCTATGGAAGATTATACAGCTTCTGTGCTAAAAAAAGACCTCATATGATTGTTTTTATTGTTATTGATAATCACATATTAAAATACTGATAGCTAACAACAGCATATTGCTTTTGTTGTTATTTATCTTTAGCAGGGTGATGTGACAAGTTAACTCAGTGAAATCCCAAATGCTAGTCAGAACCTCTGAGCAAAGCCATATTTAATACTAACGAAGTATATTCACCCAAAAAGTAGGAATAAAATAACGCTTGTTTGCGGGAATTTGAAAAAAAATACCATCTTTCCATGGCTTATTGTGAATTTCTTATTTGTTTCTAGTGGAGACAAATGAAGGATGAGGAAACTAGTTTACCCATGGCTAGAGAACAGAACAAGAAAATCTGATGATATATTTGATGTACCAACTCTATCATTTATTTCCTGCATTTCCTAAGCAGGAATCACCTACCTACCTTGGAGCTGCCTTGTCTGTGGCAGAGTTCAGTGCACACCGTCTGACTGGAAAGTTTTGCTGAATTGATATTTAAGAACTAAGGCCTTCAAACATAGATACTACTATACATAGAGGATGTACGGCTGCTTTATTAAGAAAAGAAGTCTTACAGAAATGCTGTCTTCAAATTTCCTGTAATAAAATGAAAGATAATTCTGCTCACTTCTCATCTAACTGTGTTTTTTTCAAAAGATAATATATCTTCTCTCTGGAAAAAAAGAAAAAAAAAAAAAAGGAAAGGCACACAACTATAGACTGACTGTTGTTTGATCACTTCTTTCTTGCTTTGGCCAATTATGTCACAAAATCAGATTTACTCAGGTCATCTTGTAAATTGATATACCTTCTAAGGTGAATGTTCAGCATGTATTTTGGTGCTTATTTTAACCAATTAAATTATTTTCTTGTGAGATACAATGATCATTTCCATCTTAAAGTATCTTGTAAATTTTTTCCTGACAAAAATATATTCTTGCTAACCAAATTACCTATGCAGATTATGACTTCCACCCTGTGATTTTCTTATATCAGTATTTACTTGGTAGGCACTCGTAACTAAAAACATAGTTCCTCTTTGGTTAACCAAATCGTGTCCCCTCACAGTGAAGTTCTGATAGGGATGGAATGTAAACAGTTTAATAGAAATGTAATGTTTCCTTGTAAATTACTGTAAAAATTATAGAATTTTAATAAGCTATATTGTTTTCATAGATCTGCTGAATGATCCTATTGCATTTTATAGAAGAGATTTTTTTAAATTTTTTGTTAATGCAATAGGATAATCCTGAAATAAATGATACCAGGTATCATTTTCCATTCATTTTTTAAAAGATTTTCCAATTAAAAAAGCAATATTTCAAATCAGTTCTGCTACAGTCCTCTCTACTTTGTTCATTAGCTGTATGTTTTCAACTTAGTTTGGCAGTTACTTTTTTCATTCCCAGAAAGCTCTCTCAATCTAATTGGACTTAATAATAGCAATATTCAGGTCTCTTCTCTTGGATGCAAAGTTAGAGATACCTGAGTATTCATCTTTTTGTGGTAAATCTAGCTATAAAATCCTGAACTGTATGCTCTAAGTCAAAAAACAGCAATGTGACTATCAAAAACTCTGCAGCTATGTCAACAACAATAATTTCTGAAATGGGTTATAACATTTAAGATAGAGGCAGAAGAAAATGTTCTCTTCTTATTAGACTGATGGTTTGTGTATCCAGACAAATAAAACAATAACCAGTAGAGTTGGTGGACATGGATTTTCCCATGATCACAGACAGATGACTGCCCCTTTCACATGAAGGGTGCTTGGAAATAAATTGCTATTTCTACCTCAACTCTTGTGCTACACATCTGTGCTGAAATAATTTCTTGTTGGGATTTGCTTCAAATTTGGCTAAAACCTTAGGACTGCTGCTGTGCAAAGGACTGGTAAGAGTCACCAGCTCTGCTCCATTTGCTCTTGGAAAATGAGATGCATAAATACAGGAGCACTGATTACAGAACAACTCAGAGGAAGGATTCCCCTGCTGAGTCAACATCAGATGCTAATAGATAGCCTAAATTTTCCATGTCTGTTTTACCATTTGCCCTGAACTGCTCACTATTGGTTCTGAAAACTTGAAGCTTTGTCTTGAAAATGTAGATGCACTTTATATCATCACTTTGATGGCATTTCCATATGTATCCCATTAAAGTCACATCCTTAATACAAGCTAGTTGGTATCCTTCTCAACTTAAAAGCAACTTAAGTGTTCCCTGATTATTCTGCGGGCAGGGTTGATCCCCAGGAGAAATTAAGAGCAGCCCACGCATTTGCACCAGCTGTGATGGTCCCATGGAGTGACAGTTTGAAGCAGTGCACAGGAGTACTCTGGCTCATCTCTCCATCTTGGCAAGGGTTTCTCCACTGAGAGTGGTTGAAAATGCCACAAGGGTAATTCTGAATGGGGAGACCGAGTGGGAAGTGATAGTCAATCAATTACATTTTGCATTTTAAAAACAAGACTGGTGGTGGTGGTAGTAGTAGTGGTATATTTTCTTCCAAGGAGAACACCATTATTCATGAAAACCTAACTTATATCAGGGTATCTCATTGTGATTATTATTATGAAATCAGTGAAATCAGCATTTGGAGTGGAAGAGGCAAAATGTAGCCACATTAAAAAGCTACATTTTGAAGTACATTTTGTCAGTCTCTCATTGTAGTTATTTTGTCAGTCTCTCATTGTACTCACCCTAAATTCCAATCATGTAAAAGAAGGATTTTCTACCTACCACCATGTCATCACTCTAATAAAACACTGGAGGAAAAAGATGTGAAGGCACAGTTAAAAGGGTGTATTCCTCTCCAAGTTGGTTTGACGCTAAGACAGCTATTTAGCAGAACCGTATACCATGGCCTACTACTTACACATAATTTATTAATGTGTAAATCTTAAATTAAAAAGAATTGAAAACAGTTAATGAGTAAGAGCATTCTGGCAAGGAAGACATACAAATTATAAAGTGTAATACGAGCAGTGCAGAACTAAGTAAATCATTGCCAGTCTTCATTCAGGAAAGTTATGCTTTTTCTCTTACTTCAATGGGTGAAGAATTCACTTTCATAAAAAACTAAAGCAAACAAAATAAAGCAAGCTTTTATGGTTATATCTTTGCATAGTGGCTCTATGTCTAAATTACAAAAAATGTATTTAAATAATAAAAATTTGTCTAAATTACAGTAAACATTTTTACAGTCCCTCACTTTTGATTGCATTTACTTTTGACATCTCTCTGTGATTCATTTTATTTCTTGAAATACTTGTGTTTAGTGCATCTCCTACCTCATTCTTTAATTTTCCTAACACTAATTCAAACCCATAAACACAGAAGCCAAATGAAGGTTCACCAAACCCCTTGTGCACTCAATCTGCCAAGTTTTGCACAGCTCTACTTAAGACTCACATATGTGATCACTCACTTTGAACAAGCTACAATCACAGCAACCAAGGAATTTGCACCAGTTTAGAACAAAGCCTGCTTCTTTCACTTGAGCCAAAGCTATTGGCAAAGAACACAAAGTGCTGGATTGGCAACTCAGCATGGATTTAATCCAGAATTCAATTTGAAGCTCCATTACCTACAAGCCTTAGCCTTCATACCAATTGAGGAAATGACTACTGCTTTCGATAACATAAAGGACCAAATCCCAGTGGAAGTACATAAAGTTATGCAGTGGCTCAAGAGCAGCTATGCTAATGGAAGAGTCTTACACTTTTTAATTAATGGAACAATTAGGAGTTGACAACTCCACCGCTCTCCCCCAAATTTTCATTGGTGCTCTACAGTGGCAATTTCCCATGGACAGCCTGGATGACTGTTTTTGTTGGGCTTTGAGAGAAAAATAACATGAGTCAGAGACTGAGATAGGTATTATTCAGGTATTATAACTTCACATACTACTAAAGTTTTGGTTTAGTTTTGCTTATCCCACCAAAGCTTGGCTTTTGCAGCAGCTGATAATATAAATCTCTTACTCTTGTAAAGACCACACTCTTGGGCTATTGAATTACTACATTTATCACTGCATCTTTATAATTAAACAAATCTGCAGGAAGCAACTAGGATTGTTAATTTGTCTATACTTTCACTCTTTTATTTGCTGGTATATAAAAGGGTACCATAATTAATTTACTTATTTTACCTCATCTTCACCTCATGTATGCAAACAGCATAAAAGCAGGTGAAACAGGACCTAGTACACTCAAACAGGAGAATAAGTGAAGTCATAGTCTTAACTTGCTTACAAACAGTAAGAAACATCTAACTGAAATATGGGATGTTTATAATCATAGCACTAAAAAATATTAGCCGAAATAATTTGCACTAAAAGTATGGCACAAATGTTCTATTATTTGTCGAAGGGAACCAAGAAGAAAGGTAAGAAGTTTAGTTTTCTTTAAAAAGAAGTGGTAAAAAATTAGCATATCTCAAAATAACATCACATGCCTAGAGGCATCCAGTGCCTCTGGTATCCATGGAAAGGACAAATATTCTCACTAATAACCATGTAGAAGAGCTGACAGCAGGGCTGCTTGATGTAGTACTGCACAGAGTTCTGACATGCTGACATACAAATCTTGGCTTCTTTTGCTACTTCAGGTTTAATGGAATACTATCTTTTTGGAGTTCTGGACTTCAACCCTACCATCTTTTGGTTCTTCATACCTGTAGCTACCGACCTGCATCACCTGAAATGGTCAATGTGGCCATGTAGGAGAGATCTTGCACCACCAAGCTACTTGCTAGGGTTATGAATATCTGTGGCTTCCTTTTCTGTGCTGTAAGTAGAGGTGCTTTTGCAGATTTTGGTTAAATACGCCCTTTAGCTGAGCTGGGAAGAAATACCCTCTGCAACAACTCTCGTCACTGATAGCTGCATTCATACACCATGAACCTGAATGAACAGACAAGATCTACCTATGTTCCACTTGTTTTCATGTATTCTTAAATTGGACCTCTCACTTTGTTGCACAGAGATCCTAATAAAATAAAATAAAATTTTACATGCTTGTTTTGAATTAAAAGCTACAATGCTTTTTACCATAAATATACCTTATTTGGTGTTTGTTTTTATGTCATAAGGATTGACAACACTTCATGCATATGTTTGATGAGAAAGGGCAAATTAATATAGTCCAAATCCTTAGCAATATCCTAAATGAAAACCATTATGATTTTATGTCCAAACTACTTTTGCTGAACTCACAAAGCATACAATTCTTTTTTGAGTATTCTGCATATATTTCTCTCTTTTCTTAACTTTTTCCTCCTTGTAAAGTTCAAAATACTTTTAGTAAGATTAAAAAAAAAAGCCAGAAAAATGCCCTCTGCCCACAATAAAGGACAATAAAAAATGTAAACAAAACATCCTGTAACTGTTTCCTTTTGGTTTAAGGATAAATATTTAAAAATTAAATATTAAACAAAAACCAGCACACATTAATTTATTTTTTTTTTCTGGAAAGTTAGTTTCCCCCCCCCAAAGAAGTTCCGTCTAAAACCATAGATCATATCTTTAACTATTTTATTAATATTGATACACTGCAATTGAGATACTACATTCACATGTATTATACTAAAAATGCATATGTTTAACCATAGACATGAAGTTGTTCATCTTAATCCTTGTGCTTGAACACATATTTTATCACAAAAAGTTGACGTGTTGTATGAGCTTGGAAATCTCAAATATATTTTGCATTCAATAGGATTGTAGCTGAGTTTACATTTTAAGTGTGCGTATAGTACTGAAAGGGAGATTCTGGGCCCACATCTTACACATATGAATAAATAATGTTAAAGCTAATAAGATCTCTGAGAGAAAATTATGATTGTCTTTAATCACTAACCTTAAGCAGCAGCAGACCATATTATCAAACACCTTCATTTCTTATAAAACTATCTATCACACACAATATAGACCTGATGAAAAGGAAGGTGGAAGTAATCAGGACAGAATGCCAATTACCTCATTACTTGTCATAGCACATTGTAACTGGAAATTGCTTCTTTCAGGTTCTGTTTGCTCAGGCAATTACAATAAACTCTCTGCTTGACATGTTGTTTGCACAGATGTAGTGCATTAATAAACATGAGGGCTAATCTGAATTATTGAACCAGCCGCAATAATTCCAACAAAGGATTTATAATAAGTCCAAGAAAGCTGAGGTATCACTGGAATTCCCTGTAAGCAACACTGACATACTTTATCACATGTAAAATCCTCAAATTTAATGTACAGTACTGGAATATGTCCCATAGGTATTTTATATTTTCTAGTACTCTAAGCCCTCAGCAACTTCTATTATGAAGGAGACTCAACACTGCTAAAGGAAATGGCAATAGCACAGACTCACTGGAAAATTACTTTATTTGCTGTATGTTTTACACACCTTTCAGGCCCTTATTACTGCAATTTGTCTCCCCACCCCCTAATTTTACTAAAAAGAAATATGCTACACAGGAAAGCATGAAAGGGTCTACATTAAATGTTCCATATTGTCAAACAGAAGAACTCTAACACTTATGACATGAGAGGAATATTTATTTATTTATTCTTTAAAAGTTTGACCAGAGAAAATGATCTCCATAATATGCTCTAGAGAGAACATAAATCAGTGTACTATAGAGAAAACTACATCTCAATAGGGAATAGTTGTTCCACCCAGATCAGTGAACCTAAATTTTAACTGTTAAAGATTGCTTTTTCCAACTACGGTGAAACACTGAAAGTGCACTGGGAAAAATTCTAATATGGGCAACCGCTGTACTGATGTATACGTGCAGTTATTTAATACCCATGTATCAAGGTAGCTGAGTTTGCAATGTTTTGTCCCCATTATCCCCATATGACTGGAGCATCATCTCTGCAAATCTGAGAGGTGGAACATGATCCTGGTTACTTGGGCCATATACTGAGATCCAAACTCAGTCTAATGACTAGACTTACCTGACCAATTTGTTTGCATTAAATCTGATATTAGAAGCCATTGAACAAATGATTTTCTCTGTTTCTGCAGTCTGCTGCTGGGTAAGACCCATACACTCATCATGCCACTCATAGATGACACAAATGGCTGATTCTTGCCAGCTTCTTCCCATCGGTCCTAGAAGTCTGAAGTTGCACAAAAGGGTGCATGAAGAGAAGGCAAAAGGGATCAAAGCAGGGACTACCAAGGGCGCATACTCCTGCTTTCAACAGCAAATCTGCTATGTCATGTGTTTGTCACAGTAGGACAACAGTGGTGGGGTAACAGTACTGATTCACGATTCTCGGGCTGCTCTGGTTCTGATATACCTACAACATTAATGGGCTTGCACTGGCTATCCCAGGACTGTTGACGTTGTGGGAGTTTACAAGCCTGGAATGAAGTCAGAGAATCTGAGACTGAATGTGGAAAAAATGCAAGATAATTTTGACAGTCATTATTAATTTCTGTGGGCTGCCCTATGTAATGAGGATTCCCCCAAAGAGCAGTAAGGACCACCTGGGGTTTTGGTGGCAAGGAAAGGAGTCCCAAAGGATGGCACTTCGAACCTACCTACGGGTACAGATGAAAAGCATTCTTTTCAGTCTGTAGGAGTTTTCATATCACATTCAGAAACTAGTGTTAATAAAAAAGTAGCCTGGTGCTTGATTAAATATGCTTCATTCCCATATGTTATAAAGTGTACTTTAATGCAAAGTTGAAATCTGGAAGTAGATTTCTTATTAGTATTCATATTAGTATTTAATATATATCCTCACTGCCTGTCATGTCAAGTACTGTTTTCATGTAGAAGTGAAAGTACATCTTCAAGAAATTTTAAGATCCCAATGTCTCCTCTTTAGGTCTCATATTGACATACACTTGGTTCATAAGGAGCCAAAACTTGGTACCTGAACCGACAAAGTATTTGATAACAAGGTGGTGACACCTATGAAAGGTGTGAGACTCAGGCCCCTGTTTGATAATTCCAAGTCTGCATTTTCTAACTTTAAATAAATAAACCACGTACATGATGGAAGGCATTGATCTCTGATATACTCAATCTCCTTGTGGAAATTTACTCTAAATATCCTGATGGGTTAACTTTGAACCACTAGGGTTTGTGTGGTGGCAACATGACCATGTGCTCACAGCTGACCTGAGTCAAACCTGTACTCCCAAATGATGAATACCTCAAAGAGGCATCCCAATCCCATGGCTGTTTTTTCATTGTCTTCACATGTGAATCACTGGTGTTAAACACCCTAACCTTATCTGAACTAAGCAATTCTGAGCTTTCAGGTTCCCTGACAGGTGTCCTTCTCCCTTCACCCCCCTGCTTACCTATGCCCCGGCACCTGTGCTGTCCACAATGTTACTGTGCAGCAGTGTGTTTCATAGAGACCCCCAAGTAGGATCACTGAGGGATCAGGGGTTGAAGACACAGCACTGTGACCTGCATCCACAGATTCATGTGGACACAGACTGTGAAGAACAGCATTAGAAGTGAAGGAGAACAGACTTGGCACAAAACAAAATCCCATTTCTATGTAACATTCCAACATTTTATATCTGATACCCATCAAAGTAAATCAAACCTTCAATCACGTTCATGGTAATGGAATTGTATCAGATGTCTATTTAATGATCAGGATCTGAACTTTCTGAATTGTCAAATACATTTTTTTCTTTTCATACCTTATTAGAAAAGTGAACTGGCCAAACTGGGTCTGTTTTCCTGGTTTTCCTGGTACAGGGATGCTTTTCATCCTATCACTCTGAATTCAGACACAGTAAAGTCTTGAATCTAGGTTTCTCTCATGATGGGCTGGAGAGTGTGATCTTTTTACCTTAGGGAAAAATAGAAGAAAATTATACTAAAGAAATTTTCGTTAAAATTGAGATTTCTTATTATATGTCTCGTGTTTGGCAGCCTGGATATTTTTAAAGAAACAAAATGTTATCTAAAGTGTTCATTCTTGATGTGATGCTAGGTTTCTCAGGCATTAGGAAAGACACTTACATGGTAAAAATCAGGGGCCTTGGGTTTGTTTCAAGACCTAGAGAAGTAAGTTTTGCTCTTTCTGTGTTTGAAACAGGCAGCTTCCTTCTCCGTGTGTCTAGGCCTAGCAGGAAGCATTGGAAACCCTGGCAATTAAGTTGTTTTAATCTGTTTGGGTGTGAAGCAGTCCCAGGCAAAACAGAGATTGTATTTCAGGGAATGTTTTGCAAAGCATAAGCTAGAAAATGCAGAGTATGCTAGGTAGATTTGCAGGGGGAATTTAATCACTAAAATACCAGTACTCTCTACTGCTGACAATGAAACTAAGGAACCCTTCCAATGGTGTGTTTCATTGAAATTGTTCCTGGGGAGATTCCTGACTGTGAGAAGCTGGCCTTCTTTAACCATTAATGTTTGCTGGAAAACTGAAGATCGATTCTATCCTAGAATATGTTTCATGTCTTCCAGAACTTTTGTTGTTTTTTTTCTACAACATATGAAACAAGGAACTGCTATTAAGAGCAAGTCTTTGAATTCACAGCAGATTGTATGTCTTAATGATGAGAAGAACAAATATCTAGAATTTAAGATTAGGCTATCATTTTCAACGAGACTTTACATCATATTCTTAGTGGCATACATTTTCAAGAACTGATATGTGCTGGGGGACTTCAGGCAGAGCAAGAGGATTTGCTCTGTGCTGTGTGGCTGAAGAATGACATTTGGAGTACTTTGTGATAAAAGACAAAGTTTAGGAAGTTTGTTTCATTTCTTAACTGACAAACGTGTCCTTCAACTGCATGGATGTAATCTGAGATCCTAGATGCTTACCTTCATCATCTCTTTTTGGCCTTCCTTTGTAGTTCTTACTCTATTATTATCAAAAGTTGTTTCTGCTCAACATCTGAGATCTGACTAGTCTACACATACGTTTGCAGATATACAAGTAGACACAAAACCTGTGGGGTAAGAGTTTTCTCAATGCCTGAGTTTTTACTTCCTATAGATACCCAACTGTGTTATTTTATGCTTGACTGAAATTTGAGTGATTTAGTGAAAAAAATCACCTTTTGATGTTGTGTTTTGCTCATCTTTAAAACAGTATTGATGTCCTACATCTAAATTATAATGAAGTAATGTGCATTAAATGACCTCTGTTCTCATCAGCCTGAGCACATTAAAGACTTTTAGATATCTCTTCATGTCTTTCACATGGAAAAGAATGTGGAATCAAACTCGATTTTAATAAAGGCAAAATGATACTGAACCAAACAAGGTTCTGGCTTGAATACGCTGAAGAGCCGCAACCAAACCAGCTGGTAATTCTCAGATCTGAAATGAACGTTGCTATAAAGACAAATATACCCAAGGCACTATTCCATCTTTTGAATTGGTCTAAAAGTTGTCAAGTTTCTGTTGTTTATTCATATATATATGACACTTCTTCCAGCCTCCACAAGGAAACCAGATCCATTTCATTTCAGTTCTAACATATTTCCCCTTGGTTTCATCATCTGGTGATTGAGACACTGGATTAAGATTCAGGAGTCAGTGAGATAATTCTGGGCTCTGCCACAAACTTTCTCCACCATCTTAAAAGGCATTTGCAGAGAGATCAATGAACACTTTTAGGTGCTTTCCATACACTAAATGCTACAGTGATCTATGAAATTACTTTCCTCTCCCTTCCACAGTTGCTGAGAGGTCAACATACTCCTCAGTTCATTTTTCTATTCTCCTGGATGAGTTTCTGGCTGAAGTGAATTATCCTAACCACTGGGATATTGATTCACCTGCAGCTGCTATATGGTGAGAGGGAGATGGGGAACAATTGCTATTGTTTTTCTGAAGCTGTGGAAGATAGAGGGAGAAAGGGGTGCAGAATTAAGTAAAATGGTGGTTCCTGGCAAAGAAGCACTTGTTTTCTGTCTTTGTTTTGCCATTCCAGAAAGGACTCCTTAGACTTCTTACTAGAGGTGAATAAAGCAACCGTATCCTGGAATGCTAGTTCAAGGCACACCCTCTTCCTCTTGATAGCTCTGAGTGACTCCTGGAGCAGAGTCCTGATTTTGGTTGTTCCCTCCCCCGAGCTTCACTACATTGCACAGGTAGCCAAAATGTAGGCTAAGGCTTTGGAGGCCAGCACAGGGAATAGGCAGCTTAAAAGACATCATTGAAACACTCAGGTTTGCACTGCCTATTCTCAAATGCAAACTGTAGCCTAGCCTAGGGGGACTAATCATCTCAGGATCCTTGTACACTCCACAGAGAAGGAGAAAGAGAAGCTCTAGGGGTTGATTCAAAGCCTATCTTCAAGCACTGTGAATCATGCTCTGGAAATGTCTGACTAAAGTTACCTTTTGTGAATGGTCCTTAGGTACCTTTCTAAGTTTAGCCCTTAATCTCTTTCCTTCATCTCTGTAAAACCAATCTAATTGTATTTCTCTCCCTCAGAGGAATATTGCAAAGATACCCTTATCCATGCCCAGAAGTCAAGTTTTCAAAGTGAGCATTTATATATCAATAGACAAATATAATACGTGGGTTTATCCAAACATTTTTATTTTTGCAGAGGTAAAAATGCATAGCTCTGTTAAGAAGTATTATTTGGATCACTGAAAAGAAAAAACAAAAACAAAAAACAAAAAAAACACCCACAACTTGGGAGCTCAGTATGTGAAATGTGTAGCTCTTCAGTAGACCAAACAGATAGACAGTGGCTCCATGGAGGGAAAATTTCTGTCTTTTTAATAAATATTTTTTCCATGAAGAACTACTATGAGATTCTTACCATACAAGATGATTTCTTTCTCAACTAAACAATTACAAATTCTATAATTAAAAGGCAGAGGATGAGATCATTATCCACCTGAAAAGCTTTTTGACGGTAGTTACCCACTAATATGAAGGCGGCACTAAGAAACCAGGTTAAAACATGTCACTTTACTTATGATATACATGAGCTTTATCCTGTGTACACAGAAGCAATGGCAAATATCTGGTTGACTCTAGTCTTTAAGGATTGTGAACTCTCTGCACACATTTTCTTCCAGTCCCATTAGTACTAATAGGAGTTGCAGGCTCATGCATTGAGAGGGTAGCCTGTGCCCTAGGGAGTTTTTAAACATCAGAATAAATTTGAGAACTGTTTTCTCCTGCTTTAAAAAGAACAACTACAATCCTTGTTGAAAGCATAGAACAGGGTACAAATATTACTGACAGAACTGAACCAGTAGCCAAGAAATCAAAAAGTACTGCATCTCTAGCAATTTTCCCTGATTATTATTCCATTTTAGAAAAACAGCCACAGAAGCAGGCAAACCAAGAATTAGAATTTTCTTCATATTCTTTGAAGTGAGTTGCCACTGTTTCACAGCAGTTTCTGTATGTCAAATAGGCTTTCATTATCTTACACTCAAGAAGAAAAGAATGGTTTTACAGCAAGATACTGCACATATATCTGATATTCTAGGCATTTTTTAACAATTCCAACAGACAAAAAATGTTCAATTATATTGCAAAGGAAAAGAATCTTACCTTTTTTCCCTTATTTAATCATTCTTAAAATGCTCAGATGTTAGCAATGCCCTATCCTTTCTGGCTTTCTTCTCAATCACAACTGCACCCATTGTAATCACATAAATAAACAAAAAATGAATAAAAGAAAGAATTTAGAATAGTCTTGAAGTTTCCGCACTGCAACTTCAGTCAGTTGAGAGTATATAACATGTAATTTTGTATGTGATTCTGGGTATATTTTTTTGTCATTGTTTTCAGATTTACTTAACCAGAAAACGGAAACATGACAACAAAAACTGGAATGGAGATCAGGGAGGCATAGATGAGCTGATAAATGGCTTTCTTCAGGTTAGCCTGAAGGTTAGGTGATAAAAGTCCTTTTTACAGTCCTGTTACATTTTTTCTTTTGTACCATTCTACTATAGGATAATCTTCAGTATTTCACAAATTTTGTTTATTCATATGGATAGATGAACTTCTTAAATGATGATCTAGGCAAGTCAGTTAAAGAACTCTTACTGTACTGTTCAGTTGCAACAGTCAAAAACTGGCAGTGTCTTTCACAAAGCCAGGCAAGGGTAGAGATTCTTTTCAGTTCTGCTTTCTTTCATTTGCTCAAAACTTTATTTCAGTTTTATTCTGACCTTGTGATACTCTTTCAGAAGTCTTTGGATGATTAGCATCTTTTTCTGCAGAACTGAGATGCTGAACACATTCAAATCCCCCACTGCACAGCAGCACATGCTGGGAAGGATTAAATAATACAGCTAATTGCGCAGCTAGAATACATACCTCTAAGTGACTATCACAGCCTTTGGTCAGTTAACAGTTAAAGTAAATAATTTGAATTCTTTTGTGTCATTCTGTGCTATGTCTTCAGAAGCCAGTCAATTTCCAAACATAGGGAAAGTTGTATCCCTATAGAATTTCTTAAGACACTGAAGGCGTTCACATAATATAAGCAAATACGAGCAAAAATTACTATTACACTTCCACTTATTACTGTTAGCAATGTTAATCATAACTTTACAGCCTCTACATTCCATGTTCCATAAAATGAAATGTCGGTGGTATTATAAAATGTCTAAGCCTATTTAAAAACATTAATACCATCAATAAATATCACTATTTGCTCATAAGGCTAGACACTGTAAGTGCTAAGTTCAACTCGTCACTTGATTATGATAAGCTTCAGTTTCAGTTCGCAATTGAGGAAAAAGAAGAACCTGCTTCTCAGTTTGTTTTCTCAGCTTAATCTTCAGTTTAATACTCATTTCAGTATTAACCCTGATTAGCTTTATTGATGTTTAGAACATTTGGGCCCAAGTGATCCATTCGTCTGAAAGAAAAGGATTTGTTTTTAACACAGACACAGTAGCAGGCAAAGGCAAATGTTTTCAAGATGCTATTAAAAAACACATATCAGATCCCGTGGATGTTATTCATAAATATATCTAAAAGTGGTTCACAGAATCATAATTATCTTGACTTAATCAAGCAGGTTGGCTGCTGAAAGCCAACAGTGCAGAATTTGTTCCTTCTGATTTCCAAATGCAAGTGTTTTAAATCTTTCAGTGCCTCAAGGCAATGTATAATGCGTACTTCTTATTGCCTTTTGTTACTGAAAATCACAATACCTTGTGGCTGTTGACCACAAGGGAGAATTCATATAAGGGTATGAACTTGAATGACCAGCTTGTAAACAATTCCTTTACACTCTTATAAACAAGCAATCCAAAAAATCAATGTATTGATTTACAGATAACTAATGGAGTTGTCTGAATGCTCAAGTGATCAAAGCACATTCTTTTATCTCCAGCAAATGCAGATAATCAGAAGTGCTTTACCAGGCCACAGTTTCTAGAATATTACAGTAAGAAGGACCAACCACAATCAGTTGGAAATTGTACCCTTTGGTATTCCTATATCCCATGCAGCACATGCTGTTTTCTGTTGTATGGCAGAGAATACTGTTTCACATAGTTCTTGTCAAAAAATAATTATAATATTATTAAAAAGGAATTTCCGCAAATGTTTTGGTGCTTTTGGTTCCCTGTGACATGTTAGCCTACCACATCTGATGTGGTTGGGAACTTGGATGACTGCCAGGGAATAATGGAAACATCTGTGAATTCTGGAAGTTTCACATGGATGGATGTTCACTGGCACTGTCAAAACCAGGCTGTGAACTAACCATGCCCCACTTGACTGAAATGATTAACAGCAACTGTAGTATTTAACTCACAAGGAAATCCCCAGACCATCGTAATCCAGCAGAGTCCAACCAGCTCACGTAATTACTTCCACCCAAAGTGGTCTTCTCATTCCCAGAAAATTAAAAAAAAAAAAAAAAAATCAAAAAAAAGGAAAAAAAAAAAATCATTAAAATATTTCAGGTAAATTCCATCCAGGTGGACAGAGGCACATCCAAAATCTCCCACAGCATCACAGTAAATTTGTCTGAATAAATAAGATGAACCTCTGTAGCCGTGTTTGGTATGAAAGGCTTGCTTATTTGCCATTTACAAAGTCCTGTGCTTGGATTTTGGGTGAGTTCTCACTCCTAAAAGACTTCTGACGCAGGCAGGGAACACATAAGGGAGAACAGTGGATGTTGTTCACCTTGACTTTAGCAAGTCTTTTGACACCGTATGTCCCATACTATCTTCACTGACAAGCTGATGAAATACAGACTAGATAAACAGACAGTGAGGTGCATTGAAAACTGGCTGAACTGCTGAGTGCGAAGGGTTGTGATCAACATCATGAAGTCAAGTTGGAGACCAGTCAATAGCTGGGTACCCAGGAGGTTGATAGCGAGACCAGTACTGTGTAATATCTTCATTAATGACCTGGATTAAGACAGAGAGCACCCTCAGTAAAGTTGCAGATGAATCAAAACTAGGAGGAGTGGTTCATATACCAGATGCCTGTGCTGCCATTCAGCAGGCTAGAGAAATGGGCTGTCAAGAGTTTCCTGAAGTTCAGCAAAGGGAAATTACAAGTCCTGCAACTGACTCTATGCCCTGGAACATGCTGGGGGCTGGCTGCTGGAAAGCAGTTTTGCAGAAAAAGACCTGGGAGGCCCTGTTGGACACCAGGTTCAATATGAGCCCTTGCAGCAAAGAAGGCCAACAGCCTCCTGGGCTGCATTAGGAAAATCACCAGTAGGTCAAGGAAAGTGGCACTTTCCCTCTGTTCAGCCCTGGAGCACATATCTGGTGTACTGGGTCCAGCTTTGGGCTCCCCAGTACAACAGACACATAGACATACTGGAGAGAGCCCAGAGAAGGACCGCAAAGATATTTAAGGGACTGCAGCATCTTTCATACAAGGAGAGGCTGAGAGAGTTGTAACTTTTCAGCCTGGAGAAGAGAAGGCTTAGGGGGATTTTATCCAGGTGTATAAATATCTGATGGGGGGGGTGGGTGGTGGGTGGTGTAAAAATGACAGAGTCAGGCTTTTCTCATTTGTGCCCAGTGACAATACAAAAGGCAGTGGGCATAAACTGAAAGATGGGAAATTCCATGTAAATGTAAGAAAAAACTTTTAACTGTAAGGGTAGCTGAACACTGGGACAGGTTGCCCAGAGGCTATGAAGCCTCCATCCTTGGAGATAGTCTAACCCCAACTGGGCAAGGCTCTGAACAACTTGCTCTAGTTAACTCTGGTCTGAGCAAGGGGTTGAACTAGACAATCTCATGAGGTACTGTTCAACTTCAGCTATTGTGTGATCTCTGATTTTGTAAACAGATTGTATGTTTACAAGAACATCTTGCCATTTCAAAAATTTAAATGAACACCCATCAAACTGAATCACTTTCATTTAGATGCAACAGTTGGTCCTGTTTGCTTATTTGCATTGTCCAGGTTACCTAACCTTGACCACATCCAGTTCTCATTGCTCTTCTCACTCCTTTGTTCTGTTGATCTTGGAAAAGAGAACTCATTATTTAAAAAGAGAAGAGTATATCCTCAGGCAAATCAGACTGAAATCTCATGTGTGAAGTTAGCTTCCCAGAGAATGCTCTTGAGGTCCTGTTAGCCACAGGAGTCATAACCATGATTAAGAAAAGGTTATTCTTGATATTCCCTACAAACCAACCAATGCTCCAGCCTACAGAAAACAGACTGTCTTCAATAAAGCAGTGCATCTCCATAAGCAGAAAATCTACTATCTGCAGTTACTGTATTGTGCAAGTGTAAAATCTACTCTCATCTACCCGTGGTGATAAAGGACTGTATCAACTTCTAGAGAAATTAGGACAAAAATATTGCAACTAGAAGTTTAATTTTTTACTTTCTATGGCCACAAGGGACCATGGCAGAGAGAATCATTATTTTACTTTCATCTACTGGATGCAAGAAAGGATTTCTGAGTTAAGTTTATTAATAAGAGAGAGGAAAAGGGAAATGCCCAGAAGAGGACATGTGACAGAAGAGTTGAGAGTATAAACAGAACACTTTGCTCAGAAGTACACAAGAGGAAAAGAGAGAGAGAGAGAAATGTGGTCTCGTTCAATGCATTTCTAAAGATTCTCACAACACATCCTATTTTTTTTATGTAGCAAGCACTATGGACTCTTAGACTGGGTCTCAGAAGTGTTGGTTGCAGTTTCAGTGTCCTCTGTAACTAATTTTTGTGACTCAGATCTCCATCTATGAAATAGGGATACCACAAATCACGTGGGAATAACACAAGCTATTTTGCTTGTAGAGCATTCTGAAATCACTGTTGAGAAGCACTACAGAAGAGCAATGCACTGCTCGTTACTATAGTCTTTCTTGCTCAATATTTTTAAAGGGTTTCCACTTTTTCTTGTGCTAGCCCAGCTTTTTGCAGCATAAGCACGTATGTAACTATTAAATATACATAAATGGAGTGAATTTCAAGTGCCAGAAGTGGGCATACAGTCTCCTTATTCAGAATTTCATAAGGGGTGTTAATATGCAGAGTTGGTGTGTGCACTTGGCAGCTGCACTGACATGATAGAGTGTCAGCTTCTTTGTTAATGATCCGCATAGGAAAGTATCCCCACATAGGCCTTGACAATTGACATACCATTACAGTCTATTGCGTCAATAATCCATGCATTCAAGTGCTCCCCACTCTTCCAGGCAAGCCTGACACAATAGTATATAATAGCTCTGTGCAGTATGTGAACAGGAGGCCTTGATATTAGAGTATGATGACTCTGACAGAGACGATACGGTCTAGCGTGTAAATGATCCATGTATTATAAGTATACTGATCCTCAAGGATCTTTGGATCTGATATAGTCTCAATGAGAGTTTCCTTTTCCAAAAAAAAATGACACAGGATGTTTGGATTTTAAAACAAAAGCTTTTCTTCTTGAAAAATTACAGCAGAAATGTAGGCTGACATCCCTAACATCTGCACAGGGAACTAGAGCTGGAAATTGGTATGAAGTCCTGTTTCATCCTGATGACATTAAAATAGCACCTTTTTCCTCAGTGACAGCTCTCTGTAGATTGAATCACACAAGCTGCCTGCTGTGGCAAAAATAACCTGTGACTTTCAGTGCTCCACAGTCAACAAGCTAAATCTGTGTCTACACAATCATCACTACTGTGACCACAACAGAACAGAGGCACAACCAGATTAGCTAATATCGCTATCAAGAGCAGTTTAGCAGCATATCATGGCATGGAGCTTGGCCTGACTGAGTAGGTGGGTGAATATTCACTCAGAAAGCCCTTGCTAAGCTCCTTGTTGTCCTAGCTAGCGGGTTTGTGGCACCTGAATTAGCTAATTTTTAAGCTAGCTTTCACATGTCTAAAGCATATTGCAGTGATTAGCGTGGTCATACACTGAGAATCAGTAATATGCCAAGGTTCTTTTATCTATGCCAGTTCTAAACCAACAGGTTACTAAATTCTGGATGTTACTTTCCTAGAAACAAAAATGAACACTCAAATGAGTGAAAAAGAGCCAATTCACTGATAGTGCCTTTGTCAGAACACCCACATTGAGCAATTTAAATAGAGACAGGCACAGTGGTAACACCTGGTAGCAGTGGTAGGTCAAGCTAAAAGTTTGCCACTTTATTTCTATCATATTACAACAAGACGCCAATTTACTGGTTTTGCTGAGTTTTCTACATAACTGTTAGGCTAGTTTAGCTATAGTGCTCTTTGAGCAGATCTTAGAGGCACACAGTGCCTTAAAAGCTTTCATAAAGCATCAGCCCTTGATTTTACTGATTTTTTATGTGTATGTTAATGTGTGTGTGTTTTGCAGTGATATGGTCCTCTAACACAAGAAACCGGTATCTAAACACCATTGGGCGGCTGTCAGGATTCATACCAGGTAAGAGCAAACCTTTAGACCTTTGTTCAGTATGCATCCCTTAATTCACTTCTTTTCTGTTATTCAGCCCAACAGGATTTGTAATACTTCCGTACCTACTGGCTTCATAAAGTTGCAGCTTCCTGCCAGGTGTTGTTTGGTTCCTTCCCCCCCTCCTCCAAAATGTGTTGAGTGGTCATTCAGGCATGCCCTCTACATTCTGAGTCACTAGGAAGTGGAGAAAAGCCACTTTTAAAACCCATTTTCCTCTTTCTCTTCTACCCTGTTTTCTTTAAAATGGGCTCTTTACCTATATGTTCTCTGAAGAAGGACATTTCTGTAACCCAGCCTACACAGGAAGGAGGTCAGAAGGTTTCTCTCTCCATTAATCCTTCAAACATTTCCTTTCCTACTTCCCAGTCACTGAAAGAAGGGCCCTTTATTTGTCAGTTACTCAAAGTAGCTTTCCTGAAATGGAAAGAAATGGTGCTACAGGACCTTCATCTTGCTCTTGGAGGTTCAGTGCATATGTCTCTCAGCTTAAAGAGAAAGCTGAGAGAAACTGGTTTTGGTGTCATTTAAACATATGCAAAGTGGATGTGGTATGGTACCGCTCTGACTTGTACAAGAATATGGCAATACCTATTATCTACTCAAACTGACTACCTTATTATTGTAGCATTCATATGATCATTGTTCAGCAGTCTCTGGAAACAAAGGCTATTTTTAGTTAGTGACTTTTGACATTACTTTAATATGCATCAGGGCCAGTCTGTAAGTTCTTCTGGAATTTGTTGTAACAAAACTGTAATCTTAAGCATGCTGGGTAGGATTCAACTCACTTAACTACAACCACCTGAAAGCTGGGTATCTAGTCTAAGCTAATCTTCTAGTCTCCAGTCAGCAGAGAAGTAGACACATCCAAGGGACAGTTGATCCTATTCTAAAATAAGACAGAATTAATTGGAAATGCTGATCTTTTGCATAGTTAAATTTAGGTGTCAGGGATCTTGTATGTTTTTTTTATGATCCATACAGAACACGCTAGAATCTCAAGGTCCCAGATGGGACTTGGTTATACCGAATGCTGCACAGACTTAAATAGATCTATGAGTCATGTCATTATGGCTATCAATAGACTTCAGGGGTTTCACACTGTCTAATTTTAGGCACATAACTTGAGTGCTAAGAGCTTAAGGTCAGTGCCTAAGCAGAAGTTCTGAATCATTGAAGGAACTTGTCTCACTCCGTTTATGGTAGAAGGGGTCTGCTACTCTCTTGAAATAGGTGCTGTGATTAATCAGTGTGAATTCTTTTTTTCCCCCTCTCTTTAGTAGCTACTCTATAGGAGAGATCTCCGAATTTGCTATTTATTTGTCTTTGTGTTTGTTCGTTGGTTTGGGGTATTTTCACACCTAAATAGCAAAAGTGGCTTGTTCAGGAAAAACAAGTTGACATTAGTTGCCTCTCGTAGTATGTGGATAAACATGAATTGCCTCCAGAATAACCTTAATTACTACTTGTTCTGAAATGTTTTCCTGTATCAGTGCTAATAAATATCAGGCTCACATCCCAACACTATCCCAAGAAGGATCAGCAGCATCACAGTTACTCTCTAAAGGGGAAAGGAGAGCTGATTTGGAGTGCAAAAAAGTGGTCTATAAAAGAAGACAAAATTGGTAAGAAATAAATAGCCTCTATCTTGCTTTGATTTTTTTTCCCTCTTTACATGTATTATTTCATGCAAATAATGACATTAATGTTATGCTTAAGGCTGAGTTTATAATTGCAGAAAGTCAAAAATTTCAGATTTAATGTTTCCATCTTAATACAGTGGAATATTGAACCTAAAGTGACAAAACTCCCTATGGTTTTTGATCTTGAACCAAGGAATTATTGGCTGATTTATTTATTTATTTTTTTTTTAATTTTTAATATGAGAGCTACTAAGCTGTATATTTAATGCTACTAGACTGGCTTGTTATCTATACAAAACTGTTAAGAGTGCTTACTAGGTCAGCCCGTTCTCAAGTGATCCTGCAGTTGGACCGGAATCCTACCAGTAGAATATAAACAGAGATTGATCTGGGAAGAGAGGGGTCAATAGAATTATGGAACCGTAGAATCCCTTGGTTGGAAAGGACCTCTGGGATCATCAAGTCCAGCCGTGCCTGACCACTGCTAAACCATGTCCCTCAGCACCTCACCTATCCGTCTTTTAAATATCTCCAGGGATGGTGACTGGACCACCTCCCTGGGCAGCCTGTTCTGGGGCCTGACAACTCTTTCAGCAGAGCAATGTTTCCTAATACCCAAGCTAAACCTCCCCTGAAGCTACTTGAGGCCATTTCCTCTTGTCCTCTTGCCTGTTACTTGGGAGAAGAGACCAGCCTCCTTTTCAGATAGTTGTAGAGGGTGATAAGGTCTCCCCTCAGCCCCCTTTTCTCCAGGCTGAACACCTCCAGCTCCCTCAGCCGCTCCTCACAGCACTTGCTCTCCAGACCCTTCACCAGCTTCGCTGCCCTTCCCTGGACACGCTCCAGCACCTCAACGTCCTTCTTGCAGTGAGGGGCCCAAACTGAACCCAGCACTCGAGGTGTGGCCTCACCAGTGCCGAGTGCAGGGGGACCATCACTGCCCTGATCCTGCTGGCCACACGATTCCTGATGCAGGCCAGGATGCCGTTGGCCTTCTTGGCCACCTGGGCACACTGCTGGCTCATGTTCAGCCGGCTGTTGACCAGCACCCCCAGGTCCTTTTCTGCCTGGCAGCTTCCCAGCTGCTCCTCCCCCAGCCTGTAGCGCTGCCTGGGGTTGTTGTGACCCAGGTGCAGGACCCGGCACTTGGCCTTGTTGAACCTCATGCAATTGGCCTTGGCCCATCGATCCAGCCTGTCCAGGTCCAACAAAGGGGAGAGATAGGGGGGAGAGAAAGAAGAAGGAGGAGAAATGACCACTGTGAAAGTTCAGTCAAATGGAATGGAAATTAAGATTTTTGGTGCATCCTTTGTGTTACTGATTTATACTTTAATGTGAGCAGTAAATGTTAGTGACACAGTATTATGCTGAGAAGTTTATTGAATTAAGCACAACCATGAACTGACATTTTTGGAATGCACAGCTCCTTGGTATGAATTTTGGGAAATTAAAATAAAATACAACACATATCAATGCTAAGATGAGCTTTACTCAGCTTTGAGCACAACATGTGCTACTTCTTTTTCTTTTGAATTACATGGTGATAGACTGGTAACAATGAAGGAAAGATAAAGAATCACAGAATCACAGAATCACAGAATCACAGAATGGTGATTCAATCCAATTTCATTTAATAGCATGGAGTTCTTCTACTTAAATGCATAATAGTAAAAGGTAACAATCATAGGTAAATATATAGCTACATGTCCAGCTGAGAGGCACAGGATTTTCATACTGGTTTATATTTATATTTATTTATATTTAATGAAGCTTCTACCATCCATGGATTGCACTGTTTCACTGCAAGCTTTACAGTCTCATAGTACATACAAGGCACAGTATGCATCAAAAAAGTTCAAGGAAATTGTGTAATGGTACTGTTTGTATCTGTCCCCACAACTTTTCACTAGGTGTGCATGATTATAGGCATTATTATTTCTAAACCAGTAAGCCCTACAAAATGGTGAAACTCTAGAAATGATGTACAATGATATACATAGCTCTGTTACAGATGCTCCAGATGATCTTAACATGAGCTCCTCTAGATAGAAAACTAAAAATTATCTGGTAGCTGATAGGCAAGTATAATTTATTGTTCTCTAGAAACAGTGGGTATTAGAGTTATAGTTGAAGTCCACTTATTATAGATGGAATAGTATTCTAATTAATAATCCTCCCCAGAAAAATGTGTTGCCCTCATGAACTGTGGTCCAAATTCTAGAGGAATATTTTTTTTTTTTTTTTTTAAAAAAAAAAAAAAAGACAGTTTTCCCTGTTTTCTCCACCTGGTCTTTCCAGAGTATGATTGGAAAAATGGATGGTATGAGTGACTCTGAACCCACGGGTATTTGTCACAATAAGATATCCTAAAGCTGAGCAGCTAGGATGCAGAATTGAAATTTATCCTGGTTCGTATGTAACTGCATAGGAGGATTTTGTTGTGTGCTGATCACTACAGATACTCTTAAGAACCTGTTATTTTTCTGAAATTGCTGCCATATGTTCAGTGGTATGGTATAAAGCAAGCTGAAAATTATTAAAAAGAATCTAGCATAGTGGACAACTATAGTTTATGGCATACTGTTTTTCATCGTCTTGCTGCTTTCTGAATGCATTCACTCTGAAATGCAGTCAGGCTAAATGGTTCCCAAGTAGTCACACGAAAATGAAAGGAGTAACAGGATTTTAGTATTCAGTAATAATTATTCCTATAGCATAAATGGGAATTACAGCTGAGATTTGCTTTGAAGCCGTAGTTTGAAATGCTGGTATTTGTACTTAAAATGTACGTATTTGCTTATATTACATTGTGGTCTTTGACAGAGTCCATGCCAGAAGACACTTACCTGTACAAACTGTACTTAAAATCTCTAACGTATGGGAGATGTCAGGTAAATACTGATGAAAAGAGCAGCCCTTCACCAGCACCACACACTGATCTCAAGTCATCTGATATAATTTGAAATGACAACTGTGGTTTTTACAACACTAATCCTAGATTTCTTACCCTTATGCTGGCTTTCCAGACAGCAACCTGTGTCGAGATGTAATGTGTTAAGGATGCTGCTTCACATAAAACATGGTAATTACTTGTTCATTTTAATTCTGAAAATGTCATGGGTTTTGTTGCCATTTACTTTCTGTTTATTTACTAACTGCCCAATAATTAGAGCTGTGGTAGCAAAATATCTATATACACCTGCACAAACATGCACACACACATATATCCCTTTATAAATATTAAGTGTGACTATATATACATTATCTATATAAAAAATAAAAAAGAATAAAATTAAACAGACCACATATCCAAAATAAATTGGCCCAACTGTAAATACGTTCAGGATCAAACAGGATTAACTTTGAAGTAAGTTAAGTTTAGTGTAACACAAACTGTGGAATGAATCTGGGCTAGAACATAAAGACATCCAAATGGTGGCTCACTCAGAACACACTTTCCTTAGGCGTACGCGAGGTTGGTTCCTTGACAATTGTTTACTAGCAGCTTTTAAGACACAAACAGCTGTGAGTGACAACAGTCTGTCACAAAATTTGTCTAAGTTCATGGCAGAGAGCTGCAAACTCTGACACCTACTGAAAGAGGTATCGTATTTGCAAGCAGTCAAAAGTGATTGAAAACCAGATGAATCTGTTAGGATACCTCATGCCATTGAACACTGTTGCCTATGCCAAATATGCATTCGTAGTCTACAATCTGTTATCTACTAGCACTGATGCTATAAGGTAGCATTGTTAAGAGTTTATTAATATGTAGACATCTACTCTGAAATAAAAACTCATATTTAATCAGAAATAAATCAACGTGATTAATAAGATGCAACCAACATTACCACAGATGGAATATTTAAACTACTCTCTCCTCTGAGCTGCAGCATTTTTATATGTTTTCTAACAGAATATAGAAAAAAGTCAACAGTAGGATTATACATCAGGGGAATATGCTGCAAAATCTACCGCCTTTAATAATAAAGAATTATGCTTGGGATAACCACAGTTGTAATTACTTTACATGCATAGGCACTCTGATTGCATACCATGATGGGCAACAGATTTGGTAGTACTGTTTCTGTTATTTAATTATTAGAGTTGGCCTGGAAATGTTCCTCCTTGATTGTACTTAGCTTAATCAAATATGACTTGAGCATCTGAGTTGGCACAAACCCTGCAGGAACCCACTGAAATGACAAGGAAGTGAAAAGCTACTCTTTCATTCCTTTACATCTTAATTTGGCAATTTCTGGAAGGACCAAGGAAGCAGGACAAGTGCCAGGAACAGGCGAGCTCTGTGAGCTCCTTTAATGGAAGTGTAAGCAATACAGCGGCGTCTGCTCAAGGGCTTGTCTACACGTGGGAAAGCGATGTCAGCACAAGCCATAAAGATGTAGCTGCTTCCCTCCTCTTCCCGATAGTAAGTCTTGCTGCTGCTGCAAGTCTTGCTTGCTGCTTGGAGGTCTCAGGAGTCCCGGGGGAGGTCGCCCGGGGACCAGGCTGACTGCAGGCAGGACTCCCAGGCACTGGGACTGGGGCAGGAGCCCCTTTTTCTCCTCCTCCAGGCCAGGTGCGCTCCCGCCCAGCTGCCTCAAGCTCTAGACATAAGAGTGACAGTGAGAATGGAGATGAAGCAAATCTCCTCCAGCTGCGGTTACTCTTGTGAGTCAGTGAACACGCTGTGAAGAGGGCATGAGTGTTCCCGTTGGGTAAGCGGCCACGTTCACCCAAGCGCCTGGGAGTGCCGCTATGCCACAGGGCTGCTCCCGAGCACTGTGCGGATGCTGTGCGCCCATCGAGCTCACAATCCACGCACTCGGCATGGTATACTGTGGCCACCTTGCTCCCTCGTCTTGCCAAATCAGCAATATTTCATGCACAGGCTTAGGTCCATTGTGCCAAACACCACCATTACTGGAGGATATGGGGTTACATGGTAAGGTGCAAAAAGCGTGCATGGATTTAACCAAAAATTAAAACCAAAGAAAAGCCCCTTCTTTTTATCTTTTTTTTTTTTTTTTTAATTTCCTTTTTCATTGATCAGCAAAACCAAATGAGTTTTTGCCCACTGTTACCTATCCATTTCTACTGCCTGTGCAATGTTGCAATCAGGATCGTCCTTACAGTCATGGACCTGCTGTGACGGATGCTGAAAAGCAAAGGATGCTATTAAAAAGACAAAAACAGATAAAGCAAGAGAAAACAAGTTTTGTTGTACAAGTGATCATAATAATAAATGTTTCAAAGATTACTTTCACATTTCTGTTTTGTGCTGATTTTGGCTGAGATAGAGTTAATTTTCTTCACAGTAGCTCGTATGGGACTGTGGTTTGGATTTGTGTTGCTAACACAGAGATGTTTTAGTTACTGCCGAGCAGCGCTTGCACAGAGTCAAGGCCTTTCCTGCTTCTCACCCCACCCCACCAGCGAGGAGGCTGGGGGGGCACAAGGAGCTGGGAGGGGGCACAGCCAGGACAGCTGACCCCAACTGACCAGAGGGATGTTCCACACCATATGGCATCATGCTCAGCATAGAAACCTGGGGAAGAAGAAGGAAACGGGGATCGTTCAGAGTGATGGTGTTTGTCTACCCAAGTAACCATCGGGTGTGACGGAGCCCTGCTTTCCTGGAGATGGCTGAACTCCTGCCTGCCCATGGGAAGCCGTGAATGAATTCCTTGTTTTACTTTGCTTGTGTGTGTGGCTTCTGCTTTACCTATTAAACTGTCTTTATCTCAGCCCACGAGTTTTCTCACTTTCACTCTTCTGATTCTCTCCCCCATCTCACCAGGGGGAAGTGAGTGAGCAGCTGTGTGCTGGCTGGGGTTAAACCACAACATATTTATAGTGTTTTATTTTACATTCCACAATAACTGAGCAACATAAGAGGGTAAAAAAGAGCATCACCTTTAAAAATTGTTCACTTACTGAACACATCTGCATTCTGTGTATTACTTGAGAACTGTTTATACTCCCTGTTTTCTACCTTTCATTACTACTGATGACTGCATTAACTGGGCTAATTTTATTTTTCCTGTTATACTTTCTATAACTTTTTGAATGGAAGGCCATGAATAATCAATGATAACAGTGTGAAGCTTTCAGGATTATTGGTATGTTTCAAAAAAGATAATATATAAATATTTTTACAAATAAGTCATTAGACAGTTGCCAAGAAATGTCTTTCAGGGGACTTGAAAAGCCCTGATTTTTCATGTCACATTTTGTTTATTAATAGCTCCAGATTGTTTGCTCAAGAGACATTTCAAGACCATATACAATTTGCTCCATGTTTAGCAGGAATAAAAATTTTGCAAGAATAAATGCTCAGTCATGAACAATTTCTGTGATGATGAGAAAAGTCTGATGAGTATAGTCAGCAATGTTTTGTGGATGAATGTTGATGTAATGGTAGATTTCTCACTGTTTAATGATAGTGATATGAATTAGTTTAAGTTATTAAAATTCAAGCTTTTTTTTTTGGTTGAGTCACAATTTGGAAGTAAGTAGCATATACTTTTTTTAAGTAACATTTTAATTAATAGCATTTTTATTAAAATTCGGGGATTTAAAATATGACAATATTTTAGTGGCTTTTAGACTCAGACTAGTTTAGTCAACCTCTGGCATAACTTTTGGTGGATCTATAGTCACATAACCAAGATGTATGCTGTATTTAAAAAATCAGTCTTTTATTTATATGTCACTCCTTGACTTTTGGGTGCTTCCTAGACTGCTAAAAATACAACATTGTCTCAGAGCTCTGAGGGAGCTTTATTGACTCAAGCCAATACTTGCACCTATGTTTCTGCTCATGAATGCTGAAGCTTTATAAAGCAGCTTGGAATTGCTTGCTAAAATTGTTGTCAAGACAGAAATGAGTATTCATAAGAGATTAAAATTTTATTGGAGAAAACATTATATAATAATTCAGTCTTCATCTTTTGACTGTTAAAAGTTTATTAAAGCAAGGTTTCCAGATCTTTAATTTAATTTGTAGGAGTACTGACCAGACTTCTTCACTGTGTTTAAGTAGTTATCAGTTTCTGCTTTGCTTCTAAATACCTCCCTACTTGCACTGCCTGTAGATCAAACTCCATTTCACTGCAGCATGAATACTTCAAAGGCTAAATGACTGACTTTGTAACTGTCCCATCCATTTCCCCCTCACTCTCTCTCAAATGTATTTTTATTCAAAAATACTTTACTTGCACAAGATTATCTTCCATAAACAGTGAGCGCTTTGCACAGCTGGGATGATACAGAGTGCACTGCGTACTCTCGTGCAGTATTGCCATTGTGAAAACATGATAGAAGATAATCCCGTCAGATTTTTCAACAGAACATTGAGATGATACCATATTTTTTAGTCTGAAAGACAATATGCACGTTATTAAGCACCACAGCAATAATTTTTCTTATTCCCATATGGCTAGCTAAAAATAATGGAACTTGCAGGTTTATCCAGTTAAGAAAAAAACCCTCCAAACCCAAACAAACAAACAAATGAAACTGAATTAAAGCAAAACATTGCTGTATTTGCCAGGCACTTATTTCTTGAACATCTGAAAGTTTAAATTTGTGACCCTTGACCAATGGGGGAGTATAGTCCTTATTTGTTGTGTGATACATAGGATAAGTGTAGCAG
>JMFS01038594.1:0-12978 GCA_000699545.1 Podiceps cristatus | reverse complement strand
ATTCTCCTCCCCACCCCACCGGGAAGGGGGGGAGTGCGCGAGCAGCTGCTCGGTATTTTGTTACCAGCTGGGTTAAACCACGACGACATGGCTGTAGACCAGAATCTCACTCTGAATATCAAGATATGACAGTCTGAATCTGCAAGACAGTGGTTCCTACCAATACATTCAGAGTTGAAGAAAATTATAAAACAATTCTAAATTATACAAAACAAGTCTACAAGAGGACTAAAGAGACAGTTCAGTCCATGGAAGAAGCTACATATTCTTGTGACTGAAGAAAATGCGTTTTCCAGTGTAATTACATCCAAAGATCGTGAAGGTCCCAAATCCATGCTCTAGACCTGACCCGCCTCGGAGTTTGATCAAGACCTGAGCTTTGGTGAATTAAATCCATCTCTAGCAATGAAGCTGCCTATACAGCATTAACATTTGTGTGTACACCATAAAATAGTCTCTGTCTAAACTGGAAGGCACTTGATTCTTTTCCTCTTCTTCCCTCATTTAGCAATGCTAAGTGATTCCTTCACTCGGAAGTGTGAAAGATCATTTTACAGTTTTCAAAATACACTTAACTTTCTCGGCCACTTGAATCAATGTCTTAAAGGACGTAAGCAAAGAGGAGGGAATTTAAAAAAATGGTAATTACAATAGACCAGGCTATTAAAGGACTTTTTAAAGGAATCCAAGCTTCTCTAAGCATCACTCTGCTTCAGAACCTCTAATTAGGTCTCTGTTTAATATATATCAAAGAACGTATGGTTTCCAATGTTAATAGACAGCATGGAACCATTAAATATTAACCATCTATTTCTAATCTGGAACCTCGAGAGGACATAGTATAAGGCTAGACCATCTTTCCCAAGTAGACCTGTCTCTGTGTATTTGTTTCTAATCTGCAAGAATGACATCTAGGGACAAAGAAATACCCAGAGAAGGGCCAAAGTACTGGGTTTACATAACTGGATCTTTCAGCTTTTTCCATACCGAGGGCATGCATATCCTCCCCTCTAAATGTACTAAGTCAGAAATTAAGAGAAGCCAGCACCAACTAGATGAACAGAATTCACTCATTTTTTGAAAGACAGTATCAGATGTCAGACTTTGGAGCAAACTCTACCTGAAGTGCCAGTCCTTAATTCCAGGACTTTTTCATGGGCTCTGCATGTTGTCTATACGACTGAAGAAATCTCAGAATAAACAACAGGTTCGATACCTTTCTTAGAAGAAGGAGTTCCACTTTGATTCTACTTTTCCTTATTAAGTATAGATTGCATTACTGAGGTATACTAATGATCCAGTGGGGTTAATTCCTATATTACCTAATGAATTAGAGGAAAAATTGCTTAAGTTTAATCACTTTGTGTTCCCTTAGGTGAAGTTTTTTATTCCATGACTTTTTATTGTGCTCTAAATTAAATGGCCCATAAGAACAGCCACTCTTTTCCCTTCAAAATCCTATAGACCTTAATGAAGTTCTCAGTACCAAAGAACTCTTCCCCATGCTAATGAGAACTGGAATGGGCCTGACACTGAAAAGATTCAAAGTCAAAAAATCAAAAAATCTCACAGCAAGTGCTGAAAACATTTGGCCTCACCCATGTTAGATTTTTTGCCTGTGATTGATTGATGCCCCTGCGGAAAGCACGATTTCCGTGTGCTTACCTTTTGAAGGGGGGAGTGCACAGTGTACATGGGTCTCATGCAGTTGTGGCCGTGACGTTCCAAGTCAATATTAATGCACACACAAAAAGAGTAGTTTTGCACGTTACTGGTATTACGAGCAGCAAGATAGAAAACAGATAAACTAATAAAATGAAAAAACAAATGTCTGTGGGCAATGCTACCATGATAACTCACAGAGAGATTTAGTAGTCAAATTTAGAGTTGTAAATGTCATTATCTCTTATTGGTCTTTGTTTTTGTAATTGTTTTCAGCTTCAACAGTAGGTTTTTCATTTGGCTTTATTCATTTTATTATTATGTAATGTACCTAGTCTTGATATTAATGAGAAAAGCAGAGTGATTGTTAGTTTTTGTCCATTGCCTTGACAGGGAAAACAGGAGCAGGTTTGGGATGAAGGCTTTGACCTACAGAAACACAAAGGGCTACACTGTGATCAGATCTAGACCCTTACGATTACGTAGTGCCTCCCGATGCCTACAGTAACTTGCATATTCCAGTATGTCCATACTCTGTCCTTAAAACAGTGTCATATAGCAGTGACAGCAAGCAACAATAAAGCTGTTATAGTTAGTTCTTCATGTGCAATTTGAAATTGGACTTTTGACACTGATTTCCCCGAAAAAAAGAAAAATCGTGATTGCTTGGAAATAGAACAGTATCCAGCTTAGGAACTATGTATTTATATAGCTATACAAAACAAGGTTTTTCATTTTTTTAGAGGATAAACAGAACAGAAAATACTATCTTCTTCAAGATAAATTCATGAAAGTCAGTATTTAGGACTAATCTTTTTGCTATGGTGATGCCATAGTGACATATGTGCCATGTTTCAGTTTGTTCCACTAACTGATTTTGTCCTTTTTCTGTAAGCTATGTAGACTGGACCATCTTAGAGACTGCGTTTTATATATGGATACAAGAAAGTTTTATACATAATGATATCTCTGGCCATTAATCATCTGTCCTACTAAAGCAGTGACCAGGAATTTCTACAAACAAACACGTACCTTGCATTTAAAAATAAACCAAACTGTATTAGCTGCCTTCAGGTATTAATAATTACTCCTTTCAATAGCTAGATATGCCAGATAGGCATTTCCCGTTCCGAGAACAGGGACTATTACAGGTAAAGTGCTAAGCCAAACTCAGCAGCCTGGTAAACACCGATGATTTAATGAAGTGTAGATGATTTAATGACATGTGCTTTCTGACTTTCTAATGGTTAATACGGAAATGCTGATGTTTGAAATGAAGAGCTCTCATTAAACAGTTGAGCACTGTACCATATTCTGCTTAGAAATGTTTAGCTTTGCTGTTGTCCGCCGAAGTCACTTCTTGCCTGAGTGTGCTGGGTCCACAGCGAAACGGGGTGCAGGTCTCCCCGATGCTCCTGGGTGGTCCTCTCCTTGTTAGAGTCACAGCAGGGCTGGACACAGGCGTCCTTGTTTCCTTTTTTCTTTCTTCAGTCGCTTCCTATAGCTGTTGGGATCTGTTTGTGCTGTCGGTGGGAGGGTATAAGAAATGAAGCTCAACAGTGGTAGGATTGCTACTGGCAGCTTATTTATTATCATTAGCTAGTAGAAGGAGAATAGTGTTCAAATTAAAAATAAATAAAACCTAGAAACTGATGGAGCTCTAATCGCTGTTGCTTGGTATGATTCTTAGTTTAAACAAAGCCTCACAGCAACTATTCATCAAATTCTTTGCCTGAAGAATTTTTCACTGTATACATTCAGAGGACAGGATATGTCTTTCAAAGTTTGCAAGAGTCATACAGAATTGGTATCTATTTGAACAAGGAGAGAGCGTGACTCTTTCCTTCATTCCAGAGTAAATCAAGAGGAATGCAATAATTCCCACTGAGTTACATCAGAATGAGACTAAAAACATACAAACAACACATCAGTGTTTAGCACATTGGTAATAAAATCAGACAAGTAGGAATTTTATTGATGTTAACAAAAGACAATGGTCCCTTGGAAATACTATATCACAGGTTGCCCCCTAGACCCCAAAATGCATGCTTAACCAGTCTTCTGGGACAGATTTTTATGTACTGAGTGAACCGATGTTTGTTTAAAGCTGCAAAGCTGTTTTACAGATTTGTGAAAAGAATAAAATCTACATAAAGCAATGCATGTCTGCATTATAACAAATAAATTGGCTGCTGCCATTGGAGCAGGTAGAAATATGCTATTTTGTCATTTCAGACACTTCAGATTGTATCAAGAGGTATCACTTATTGACAAAGAAACCCAAAACAAACACCACTGCTAAAAATAGAGAGAATTAGACTTTTGCCTTCATATTCCTTTTTTTAAGCCTCATGTTTGTAAATAAATAAATGCTTCACATTCGAGAAAGACAATATGAGGCTCATATTTACCCACACTGAACTCCCAGTAGCAATAATGACATTGAAATGACCTCAGAGGCCTTTGCAAAGTGCAGGGAGAATATACACCAAGCATGCAGGGGGGCAGAAGTAGCATTCTTCTTTGGGCAAATAAAGACGATTTCCTCCTCAGGTGTGCTGCGTTCCCTCAAGTCCTCAGGGGAAGTGCAGCGATTTCTTCCCTCTGCGAAGGAGCAAGGCTCCGCATCCCTCCGGCAGCACCGCAGGGGATGGAGCTGCACCTCCCGAGGAGGCGGCCTGGGGCAGAAAGCAGCACCCAGCACGCAGCTCTTGCCTTGCTGTAACAGAGTCCTTCACATGCTGCATGTAAACACCGCAGAAAGAAGTAAACTGTGTGCAGTCTCGGGCTATGAAGGAATACCAGATCTGCTTTGGGCAGCTACTCGTTGCAAATAACGTGTTGTCTTTGTGATACTGTAAGAAGAGAATGCAGAACCTGGACTGGCGCATACACGTGGAGCAGCTTGTCCATTCACATCCACGGGATTGCCTGTAAATTAACCATGGTAACCTGAAGTTGGAGCTAGTTGAAGATAAAGTCGGTATGCAGGCATCTTGCTGCACTGGCTTTGGAGGGATAAGCTAAAGACTGATTCCTGACGAGACACCATCCCTGTCTGTTTTGAGTGTCATTTCTACAATGACCCATGCAGTTTCTGTGAAGTGAGCACTAGAAGAAAGCAACTCAAAAAGGATTTTGCAAACGAGCCATTAGTCTGTAATTCTCCGACTGAATCCCAAACCCTCGATGCCACTATGCAAATTGCCAGTCACCTATAAATCCAAGTCAGAGAAGCAGCAGGCTATTAACTCAGTGGTGTTTCTCTTGCTAAGTTCACTGCAGCTCCAAATCCACTACTGAAAACTTCTCCCCCCTCCTGGCTTCATTAGTATGCTGCTCTGATTTAAATGTCAGCAGCAGAACATGTAGTATATGATGAGTTTAGAGAGAATTTCAGAGTGTGAACTAAAATGAGCTATCACGAGTGGCATGTGCGTTGCTCTGAGTGTCACAAACATTCATTATACCAATTCATTACGTCCCTAAATATCTTCCCCCACGGGGAGATACATAGGGGTACATCAGCATAATTACCCAGGATATTTTGCAGCAACTGCTTCATTTTCATCTCTTCTTCATAGAATGGTTTGGGTTGGAAGGGACCATGAAGGTCATCATGTCCAACCCCCCTGCAGCAGCAGGAGCACTTTCAACTAGACCAGGTCACTCAGAGCCCCATCCAACCTGACATTCTTATATTGCCTGGGCTTTGGGGCAGCTTCCCACTTTTTGATATTTTGAGGCTATAGAATGCTTTCTTTAGTACTGAAAATTTGACTGAAATTCATAGCACCTCAGTGGGAAAACTGAGCTGCCCAAAATTATTCCTGCACAAGGAGTTCTATTTCATTCACAGTAACCTCTTTGACAGTCTTTCCACTGACTTCCCCAGGAGTAGGTATAGGCTGTTGTAGCCTAAAGAAACAACCAGCATACACTTATTGAGCCAGTGTACAACTTTGGAGTCAACTGTGTGACAGACACATAAGCCAAAGAGACCATCAAAAATATATTCTGCAGAATATGAGCCTCAAAACATCTGGACCTTCTGTAACAGCATTAAGATCTTGGGGACTACTACATCAAAAGCCATGAGAAGCAGAAAACATCGCAATGCCCAAACCAAACAAGTATTATGCATTGGAGTGGAGATTTTACGTGTTTTCTTGCAATGAAGAGAATGAAACAGCTGGCTTTGGAGATCTAAACAAACATTTCTGTAGCAAATTGTCATTGCCATCTGGGTGGAAAATCTCCACCAGTACTTAACATATCATTCCAGTCTTCAGAAATAACCTGTTAACTATATAACCCTTACTTCAGCCTGGCTTTGACTCAACAGGCCAGCTGCTCTTTAGCAGACAACAGCATTCTCCTCCTCCCTACACCATTAAGGTATAGTATTAGATTCAGTTTACAGGGTTTTACCTGGGCAGGGAGCAGGTAGAAAAAAAAAAATACTTGTTAAATGGATTTTTGTAACTCAGACACTTCATTGTCTTTAGGAGCAGTGGTGTCAGGTGAGCTTCAATTGGCTGGATGAGGACCTTCCTATATAACTAAACTCCTAAATGTCACTCACTGGGAGAAGAAAACAGGGCAAAGAATAGTAATGCAATTTCTTGCCTTTCTTTGTCAAGAGGGAAATACCTTGGTGGATTCTAACTAAGAATTTGTTGTTATCTGCATTGCTGCACATAAAAGCAAGTTCTCAGGGGTCACATGCTTCCAGTGTCTGTGTCTTTAATGACTCTTCAGCAACAAGAAGTCCTTCAGAGGTATCTTTCAAACAAGAGCCTTACCCAGCTAGTGTCTCACTGTAATTAAGCAGAGCTTAAACATAAACTCCCAGCTCTTATACAAGTCTTTCCATTTAAAGATTTTTCCCAAGCTTTGAAGAAATTCAGTAGATGCCTCACCTTTCGAAGACAGTGAAAGTGACCTGCCCCAAGCCTTCTGCACATCAGATGAGAGGCAGACCTGGGAACATACTGCCCGCAGACGGCAAGGGCTGGCTGCTCCCTAAAGGGGGAGGAGGCAGAGGGCATCCCCGGGTCCAGGGGCCTCACTGGCCAGGACCCAGCCACAGCACCCAAGCAGAGCGGACGCAGAGACAGCAGCCAGGTCCAAGCAAGAGCCCGTATCCCAGTGCTGCAGCAGGGCCCAGGTCCGGCTAGGAAGTCAATCCATGGGTCAGGATCAGGTCCATGGCGATAAGGCAGAGACTAAACCCAGGAATCGAGGCCACAATCAAGGAGCTCCAAGGCCATGCAGAATACTTCTATAGCAGAACAGGAGCCATCACCTTCCTACAACATCACTCAGGCTGTTGCACCCTTGACAGGGCCAGACTGAGCTTAAATAGAATCCCTGAGCCCAGGGCTGGGGGTGGAGGTCCCAGGTGAAGCTGGTTGGTATGATGAAGTGCCCTCAGGACCCTGACAGGCACTCTCCACCAAGTTGTCTCTTTTATTTGCTCGGAGGAGAGGACCCATGTGCAAGTCTGGTTTACTGAGAGGGAGCAGAGTAGCTGTGTTACACGGACCCGTGAGCGGTGTATCGCTGGTCCCCCCGACGTCCAGGGCCACGGGAACGTGCCGTAGAAGATACGTCTTTCTGCAGACAGGCTGTGCCAGGTCGTCGAGCGGTGTAAATTAGTGTAGCTCCAGCATTGTTTTAGGAGTGACACGGGCTTCAGTATTTTGATTTCTTTTACATCACGTTGATCTGCTCCTTTGCAGGAGGTCAAAGGCAGAGGGAAGGGAGAAGGAGCTGAGACAGGCTCTGCATATCCTCAGCTGCTTTCCTTCACCTGCCAGCGGTTCTGCACATGTGAGAGGGCACTGGTGGAAATTGTAAATGAACTCACTGGTTACACAAAGAACAAGAGCAGGCAAAAGAGAGATGTGAGGCTGATTTGGGTTATATTTTTTGATCTTCCTGCTTTGAAGTCAATGAGTCCCAGCTGCAGCTTATAAAGGTAGCCAGATAAGATGCAATTGCCCCTGAAGCTCCATGGCAACTTTGCTAACGGTTTGTGTTATGGGAAAAGACTGCTAAAACAGCACTGGGAAAAGGAAGAGACAAACCCTAATTTGATGGAAATCCCTTACTTACTTTTTAAGGTGGTTGAGAAAACTTTTGTTAGCTTGAAAAATTTCATAGCGTAATGAAATGTACCACAGTCCTCCATAATTTTCATGGTGTTAATAGAAAAAAAAATGGAGGGGGAAAAAAAAAAAAAAAAAAGAAAAAGAAAAGATTGTTGATGGTGAAGTTATAGTTAATGATTCTGCAAAGACCACCTTCAGCAATTTTATTTGCTGTCATAGAATCATAGAAAGGTCTGGGTTGGAAGGGACCCCAAGGATCACAGAGTTCCAACCCCCCTGCCACAGGCAGGGACACCAACCTCCAGGCCTGGATCTACACGAGGTTGCCCAGGGCCCCGTCCAACCTGGCCCTGAGCACCTCCAGGCATGGGGCATCCACCACCTCTCTGGGCAGCCTGTTCCAGCACCTCACCACTCTCTCCATAAAAAACTTCCCCCAATGTCTAATTTAAACCTTCCCTCCTTCAGCTTCAATCCATTCCCCCTTGTCCTGCCATGTTCGGCTATTCAGTTTGCAGGAAAAAAACTGATTCTATTCTACAAACTAGTATAGCCCAAATTTTAGCAGAATAATGTCCAGAAAGAGGATGCTGGTTGTTGGCACAAGGCTATGCATTTTTGTATAGACGTAGTTATTTTTATAGGAAACTTCCTTACGGATCAGATCACTACGTGTAACTGGACTCACCCTGCCTGCTGCCCTTCTCTGGAAGCGCCGAGCTGTTATTTGAAAGTGGAATTGGTGCTCCTATACAACCAGCAAGACTGAAAAATAAGTTTGGGCTGAACTTCTTTTCAGACCCTCATTTAAAAATGTTCTTGAAGGCAGTCTTTCTTCTATACAAAGTTTGCATTCAACAGTTTAGGTTGTCAGTTCTGTCACAGCTGCTTTGTACAGATGAGTTTATAGTTTTATGATTCAGCTGTACTGGAGAGAAAATATGCTGTGCTGACTGGTAATAGTAGAAGCTGAACTTTCCTCATCAGTGTAAATGTATTTGGGTAACATTTTTTTCCAAACACTTTGAGGATTTTATTCTAGTTCTTTAGTTATATTTTAATGAGGTATTTTGAATGAAGTTCAATTTTAATGTGTGTTGAGTTTATTCTGTTAATTAGACCACTTCCATTTACTTCATATGTTTTCGATGTAATTTTATGCTTTCTGCTAGAACACATTGCAACTACTACATCTTAAGTCTTATGAGATAATAGAAATGTCACATTTTCATGTTCTGCATCAGATATAAATGGAGCTGTAATGCAATATTCCACTTTTGACAAGAAAGCAATAAACCAAGAGAAGAAGGAAAAAACCTCCAAAAAGACTAAAGCAAAAGAAGCAGTGATTGATGGGCAGATAACTGAGCTAGGGTTTCCATGAATAATGTTAGTTACACAACTTGCCAAAAGACAGAGTTTCCAAAGAGAATGATTTTATGATTAGATGTAAATTGTAATCGGGACCAGAATAGTTCTAGGAATTAAATGCTGCTATGCATGTAAATGAAGAAAAGGATAACCATTCTCATTTTAAACAGGGTTTTGTTTTTCTTGGCATCTTATTTTGTGGCAGCTGTCTTGCCTATAAATTATGGATATTTTTTTTTAAAATGACAAGAGAAAAATCTCATTAAAACAAAACTCTGCCTGTGCTGCTGATAATATTCCATGTTATTAAATCTGAAAGAATTTTTTTAAATCTCATTTAGTCTTCAGTAATTTACTACTCAGACATAAGATGTCTTGGGCAATAAAAATATCTGTAGTTACTTTGCTTTCTGGGATGTCGTGTTTTAACAGAGTTTTGTAACATGGGAAGTGCTGAGAGAGGTTTGTAGGCAAATGTTTCATTCATTTCATTTCAACAAAATGGAAATACCATAAAAGATTTTAATCAATGTTAGAGTCTGTGAAGTGTATTTTGCCTTCCCACAAAACATGAATTATCTGACAATGTTAATAGAGACAACTGAAGTGTTTAAGAGAGAAAACTTTTGAAATTTGGTTTTAGAGGCCAACACAGCAGAATAATTAACACAGATCATCCAAGCCTAAAGTTCTAGCACCCAGCACAATGCTGTGAACGAAAATGGAAATTCAACTTACTTAAGTCCAAGTCTGTGTAAACTCCCAGTCATCCTCTGAGCAGCAAGATGTCTATGGGATGCCTGCAAAGGGGCTGTGACCACCTTACCCTGTGCTTTCTTCTAGTCTTCTGCTTCTCTCAAGTGGAAGACCAGGCCAAGCTATCGGCATATTGTGTGAGAATGTGTATGTCTGCAGACACTCGTGTGTACTTGATAACCCGTGTGCCCATAAGTACCAAGCTTAAGGCTCCAGTTATAGAATAAGGATCCAACACGAGCTGAAGGGTCTATCCCAGGAGATGCCAGCTTCACTGGGGCTATAGTCAGCTAGACAGCCGGATGCCCTGTACGAAATGTATGTGTACATCAATATCACTTAGGAGGAAGCATGTGCAAGTTGAAATGTATGGATTGCTGTTGTTCAGAAGTGTAAATGGGGATTCACAGGCAAGAGATACCACAGAACGTAGGCGGCAGCCGGTGGTGTGCTCTTGGCAGCTCAGCAGAAGCCCCGTCTCAGCTGTGGCTTAGGCTTGGGCTGGACAAAGCGCTGGGTGACGCTGGAGGCACCGCAGAAATGCAGGGCAGTGGTCCCTTACCCATCGGAGGCTGCAGCCTGACTAGGTAAGATATATGCTGCAGAAGAGGGGGAGAATTTTAATACCCAACCCCGTGAATGCTGCAATGGCAGTAAATGCGAATCTACTTTAAACTATGAGGGATGTTACTCCGTGCGCTCAGAGGAGGGACTGTATCAAGCTAGGTAATGGTGTCCCTGCTCACTGCAGGGGGTTGGACTAGATGACCTCTAAGGGTCCCTTCCAACCCAAAACATTCTATGATTCTATGATTCTATTTTTAAGTAGGCTAATTTTTTTTAATCCTTTTTCAGTAGACTTTCAGCTTGTAGTTCTTTCCTTACTCTTTAGAGTTAAAGCTAAAAGAGGGGGGAAAATGTCAACTTTTGGTTTCACATGTTGCAGACAAATTATCTTACTACAAGGTCAACATTGCGTGCATTGTTCTCCCACGGATTGTCTGCACTTGCTGATAATTCATTCATTTTCTGGCTCATCACCTCTTCCTTCCAAGGGATTAAATGGCCCTCATGTCTCCTCGAGAAATGTGAGAGAGCTTGATTGCACAGGGATGACAAGAAGGATGAATGGATTGAATTTCAACATGGCTCTTTCCTTTGCTTCTCTTATTTCTTTGCTTTTTGGGGAAAAAAAAATCAAAACAACAACAACAAAAAAGAAACTACCAAAAAACACAAACGATCTGCTGCCAGTGCAAATGTGCATGAGGGAAGCAGGATAGACCCACTGGGAAATTTTACTTTACAAAAAACAACTTAGGGCAGATGCTAACAGGTCAAATTTCCCTGTGGAAAAATCCCTCTGAACAGGAGAGTGCTGCTGTCTGCTGGGCGACTGGCAAAAGCACGCGTCTTTCACACCTGTTCGTTTTGTCTCTGGAAAAATTTCTTGCAATTTAAAGAAGAGATGTTAATTGATTTCCACAGTGGTACTAAAACTCTATTTCCTTATTCCTGAATAAAAATACAGATGAAGTCCCATCTCTGTGACACATCGTCTCAGGAAAAGTCTGCTTGAACATACCAGATTTATGTTGCAAAATAAATGATTGCACCAGAGCAAGATAAAGGCATTATTATTTCATTTGACCTCCTTTAGTCCTATATCTGATTATTTAATGTCAATAAACACTTTTGTTCCCCTTTACATCTTGGCTCTTACAAGGAAGGACCTGTCATAGTTATTTTCACATTCTAACAGGACTTTTGGACATCCTTGTCTCTTTATGGTTTTGTAAACTGCCTTTGCAGAGGGGTGCACTGAACTGGCCATGGAGAGAGGGGCAGGAGGGTGTCAATAGCACTGCCTCTCCAGAAGCACCCAAGTCAGATCCGAAGTCCTACTGAAGCACTAATGAACTCCTCAACCACTTTATCTGTTGGCAAAAATCATTCTCTTTCAACAGTCTTTCCATTTCTGTTACAATTAATCATTATTTAATGTAGTACTTCCCACATTCAGTACTGGGCATGAAAAACAGCTAATTAATTTCTGCTCAAGCGCACTCCAAAAAAACCCCAGAATTAAATCAAGTTCTGCAGTATATATTTAATGGCCAATACATTACATTAAAGGGTCAGTAGAGCTCCTGAACGCCATTATTCCCCTGCAGAGGGAAATACCAGAGTTGTAAAACTGCTGCCAGGCCCTTCTGGATATCTGGTGCAGTTGAATTGAAGGAAGAGGATGAGTTGTTGGTGCTGTGAACATGCCAGATGGTACCATGAGCCATAGGAGGCACTTGCACCTTAACTGAACTCCTAAGGACTGTTTGAGTTATGCGGAGGCTAAGGAACAGCTCAAGGTCATGGAGCAATAGAAGTGTTTTAAAACGGTTTTATTTCTCTCTGCATTGTGTTTCCGAGCAGCTCGGCCCACAGCACCGAGAGCCTGCAGGGCT
The DNA here is from genome assembly GCA_000699545.1 of Podiceps cristatus. Taxonomy (NCBI): domain Eukaryota; kingdom Metazoa; phylum Chordata; class Aves; order Podicipediformes; family Podicipedidae; genus Podiceps; species Podiceps cristatus. Next base: position 611 of record JMFS01038594.1, on the reverse strand, counting down.
GAGCCCCTCGGTAGGAGCCCTGTGCCTGTGCGTGCCCCTGAGCTAACGCAGGCTATTATCAGCTCCAGCACCTGCCTGCAGCTCCACGTCGTGAAGGAAAAAGTCTCTGAAAAAAGCTCACTGCTAAACTGGAGTTTTGCAGATGATGTGTCCTGTGAAATCGTCAGAAGCCAATAGAGATAACGCAGAGCAACAAGCAGCCCCGGTCATGTTGTACAAGTCCTTGCCATGCAAATGCCAGAGCAACGCGCTGACAATTGTCACCCTCCGTCCCTTACTCCAGCTCACGCATGTGATTCCAGTCCAACTGTGCAGCTACTGCTTATCAAAAAGCGTCTTCAAAGAAAACATGACTTTTTTCCTGTTTAGCATGAAGTCCATCAAGCCACCGCTAGCTTGGCCATTGAGTGTTGTCCCAGTGCTCCCTGAGGGAGGATTTCTGCACCTATGGGCGGCATTTCTGCACAAACCTACCCAGACGAGCATCAGATCATTCTGGTGCCCACCGCACACCAATTTGCTCTGCTAGTAAGTCAGCAGGGAGTACGGCTTTTCTGCCAGGAGGCAGCCAGAGTGAAAGGCATGTTGGAGCACATGAGGGATGAGCGTGT
>JMFS01038593.1:0-12053 GCA_000699545.1 Podiceps cristatus | reverse complement strand
TGCTCTCCCGAGAGGAGCTGGGGGTGCAGGCAGCACACTTCCCCAGCTGCGAGAGCCTGCGCTTCTACTGCCCCTGAGTCCCCAAACTGTTTCTCACCCTCCTGGGGGCTACAAGGGACATAGGAAACTAAAGACGCGCCTGCCCTTGACCCGGTGTCAGCTCTCGGTGGGGAAAGCGTGTGCCCTTCACAGCTTCTTCCCCCGTTCCTCTCCTTAAGGGGACGACGACTGCTTTTCCCTCTCCCCTGGCCAGCTGCAAGCCAGAGGTGATCGCGAACCGCACGCGCTGCGCAGGCTGAAGCAGCAGCAATGCCGCTGCCTACGTTACCTTTTCGGGTCGTAAAAATCCATGGCCTTTTTCAGTTTATTGTAAGCAGCCACCCGGAAGGGGATGATTTCCACTGAGGTCAGGCCTGGGGCCATGCTGAGGACCTTCCCTCCCTGCGTGGGCTCGTAGAGGTCCTTCTTGGTCTCGGGGTGAGGCATGCCTGCAGGGTCACGGCCCACGATGTAGAAATTGGCCCCAGCAATCATGCGGGCTCGGCAGTGCCACTGCACCTGTGAAGGAGAGGCACAAGGAGAACTGGCTGAGGGCTGAGCAGCAACCGAGCCGCCTGCCTGGGCCACAAATGAGATCCAGGGGAGCCGCACGCAGGAGGAGAAGGAGAAAGAAGGAGAAGGAGAAGGAGGAAGACGAGTCAGCAGTTTCTCATAGCGATCAGGCCGCCCAGACTCGTCTTGCACTGCTTGGGCCCGATGCTACATCACGGTTCTCCTCAGGACGTGTATTTCAAGAGAAACACTGGGGGTGGGAACTGGTCTTGTTCCAATTCGGCAGCAAAGGGAGGCAGCGGTTTGCTTTTTGGACAAGGAAAGACAGCGTCCACCAGCCCTCCAGCCCCGCACGGGCAAAGGCTGCCCACGCGTGCCTCGCCTTCCTCCTTCGGGGAGGAGCGGTGTCTGCTGCTCTCACCCCACCGATGTAGGGACGAGGGAAACCACTGGGAGGAAACTAATGAGCGTCCCTGCCTGAGAGAAGGAGGCCAGGGTGGCAAAGTCCCTTCTCCCCAGCTCTCCACACAGCTAGCGAAAGCACAGGAGCCCACGGAGCTGAGCTCCGCTGGGAGGGGGCTGCTGCAGCAAGCTGCAGGCAACCCACGGGGGGAGCTGATGGCGAGGCAATGGCTACGATGCGAGCGGGGCGGCGGCCAGTACCCCAGGACAGGCTCCAGGCCTTGCCGCGGTGAGCAGCCCACAGCTACGTTACCTCCGTGGGGCCGGCGTAGAGCATGGGAGAGGGGAAGATGGCAACAATGGTCGACTTGGGGTCCAGGACTTGCTCCTCCAGCACTGCTGCATGCTGCTTCATCCGCCACTCCAGCGGGACATCGTCATCTTTGGTCCATCCTCCCAGGGGGTGCAGGAGCAGCACGGGGTTCTTGTAACCCCTCTCCAAAAGCTGGCGTCGCGTGTCCTGCATGAGCAGGGCGTGCCCGTTGTGGACAGGGTTGCGCAGCTGAAATGCAAAGACGGCATCTACAAGGGAAAGATTCAGAGGGTCATGAGCTCACACTGACCATCAGACCCTGCAGCAACAGTGACACGCTATACATTTCCAGACGGGTATGTACGTCGTAAGATGCCTGTCTTGTCCTGTCTTCACATCAGCGAGGCCTGAAGTACCTCAGATGAGTGGTTTATACTCTCTCCATCGCTCTGCCAAGTTTATTTTCACTGCTTCCTTCCTCTGGGGCCAATTTCAGTCCTATCAGCTCTCCTACAACCTTTTTAGATGCCACTGAACACCTTCACCGAGGTCCCTGACTTCATAAGTGACCTGCCACCTCTCCAAGCTCAACAGCGCCTTCAGGAAGGCCAACGCTCTCTCCCCAAAGCGAGGGTCGTGTCTGACACCAGCCAGCCTGCTGGGACAGACACCTGGGAGAAGATACCTGACCTGTCCCCCATGCGCGAAAGCCAAGTGTGTCAGCACAGGGCTCTAAACGCCCAGGGTGCGGCAAGCGAGGCTCGGACCTGCCAGGGAAGACACGAGCAGGACACTCGACCCTTCTCAGTTCGGTGCCGGGAGAAGCCCATGGAGGCCACAGCCCATCACAAGCACCGGCCTTAACCACGGAGACCCCGCGCCACTTTTTGTCCCTCTTACTGCTCGCCCCAGCCGACCGCTCCCATTCGGGGAGCAGGTGGAAGCAACCTGGCAAGTGCTGTGAGCTTGAGAGGCCACAGCTCACACGGATCTCCGGGTGCCGGGTAGGGCACGAAGAGCCGCGCCACCGGTGCTCACCCAGGGCACTCACCAGCATTCATTTCTCTGAACTTCTGCTTGAGAGTGAGCGGTGTCAGGCGGTACTGGTCCAGCCCGTCATTCCATTTGATCTTCTCCAGCACGAGGAGGTCTCCCCCAACCAGCCAGTCTCCGCTCTCCATCACCATCTGTGAATTGCACGTGGGCATTATGGAGGGGACAGCAAAACAGCTGCTTTTCCCTTTCCCGGTCTCCTTGGAAAAGCATTCGGCTTGGCTCCGCTCGCAGGGTGAGCTTCCCTTCTCGGGCAGCATGTTGTTGGCAGAAAACCTTCTTACAGTGACCACATGAACGGGACAGCACGAGCAGCGCAACCCCGTGAAGTGAGGCATCACCCACCAAGACCCTACACTGTGCCCAGCTGGGTGCTAGACGCCTCCCGGCAGCCGGTAACCCTACAAGGTAACGCGCAAGACCTTCCCCCACCTCGCTCTCTGCTCCTTCCTCCTGGGGATATGCAGGAGGAGTAAGCCTGTTGCGAGGTGAGCAACTGCTGCTGAATAATTAAAAGAGTTATTTTAAGATAGGGGAAGAGAATTAACACGGCTTTAGCCTTTTTAAGGAGGCAGCTCGAGTCCCTCGGTGTAACCCGGAGCTCTCCCTTTCCAAGGGATGATCTTTGTACCACCGGAGAGTAAGCGGGAAGAGAGAAGCTGTAAAAATCTAACACCCTTGTTGGCTGCCTGTATGAAACAGCCAAATCGAGGAGTAAAATGCAGCTAAAAAGGAGCACGAGTCTGCGATCTGTGGCATCAGCGGTCGGCAGCATCACTGAGGTCGTCACACCCCAAGCGCGGGAAAACTCTGGGGGCTAAGTTGACGGTTGTGCTGAAAAGGTCTGGATGTAGGCACAGCGGTGAAGATGAGCGAGAGGAGCAGCTCCTCAGCAGCGTGCTCGCTTTGCCTTTCACCTCGTGCTCGTTAACCAGTGCTCTCGCTAAGTGGCAAGCGCAACATTAACTTGTGAGCCTAAAAATCCAGTCCTGCCTGCTTGGGACATGATGGTTCCCAGCAAGGGGCTGGGCTGGGCAAGCAGGCAGGAGACCCACAGCCCTCGAAACCTTGGAAAGGTCGGGTTCTCCAGCCCCTGCCCACGTTTCCCATCCCGGCCAGGTTTCCCAGAGCAGCGAGGAGACAAACCTACTTTGACGTGCGGGTGCTTGGCGCAGGTGGTGCCCCAGACACGGGCGCAGCGCTCCTCCTTCCTGTGCTCGAAGTACTCGGGGTTCTTCAGGACAGCCACCCTCCGCCCTGCGTAGCTGAGCGCCAGCGCCTCACAGCCCTCCAGCCGCTCCTTGTCCTCCGTGGAGATCGGCAGCACGATGGGGATGCTCAGGTTGACAACACCGTCTGGCAAGAGAGGAGGGGGGGATTTTAACATCCTCCAGCCTTGGGCACGGGTCTTGGGCACTGAATAAAGAGGTTTTCAGAGGCACACGTTCTCCCTTTGGAGAGCCAAGTTTTCCAGGATTAGCTCAGGGATTCACCATCAGTCCTGTAAATTTATTCATTGCCCTATTTTTTTTCTGCACCGCTAACAAATAGTTAGTGGAATACTAACAATAAAATGTTAGTGAATACGAAATCTCCTTATCTTTGGGCCAGAGATGCCTCAAAGACACCTGGAGCATTTCATTACTTTGTGCGCTCCCTAACTCCCCGGAAAGATTGGTTCTTCTCCAGTTAGCTTGTCGTAAAGTCTCTTTGAAAAATTTAAACATACTTGGGAAATGCAACCCTGGAAACTACCTCCTTCACCAGGAGCAACCTCTATTAAGATGGCTCCGGCTTGGTGCTCCCTGGGGCACCTCACTCCCTGCACACCTCCCAAACGGCCTCTTCCAACACAGAAGACGCTGTCGCGCTTTGCTTTGCTTCGCTTCTTTGGGTTTTTTTTTCCTGGCTGCCTCTACGCTGTTACTACTCCTCCTTTACATCTCTGCAGAGTCCATTTTTAATCTATTTTCTGCGTGTTTACGGCAAGCCTACGCATAGTTTCTAATTTCAGCGTTGCCCCTAAATACCAGGGGGTCATGTTGGTTTTATCCCCACTCCCCCAATTTCCCAGTCCTCCACCCAGGTCTTCCCGTTCCTCCTCAGACAACCTGGTATTAACACAGAAGAATCAGTCCTTCCTGGGGGCTCCCATTCACAAAGAAGAATGAACAGATCACTGATTCAATTTGTTCTGATCCGACTGAAATCATTTTGAGTATGATGTAGATTTTTTTCTTTAAATCTTTATTGAAATGTTTGCATTTACTTTTAATTCATGACTAGGCATCATTTATCTGCCAGACAGCAATTTTCAAGCACCTTCATGAATAATCATAACTATAGTCACACGGGATCCAATCAATATCCACTTCATATATGTAAATTAAATTAACCAGTGATCAGTCAATAAAGTCGGCATGGAAAAAGCTGAATTATAAACCAACAAATGATGCTGAAGCTGAGGATCTCCACGTTCCATTTCCAGATGCAAGAAGCGGAAAAAAAAAAAAAAAAAAAAAAAAATCACTCCAGCAAAGGTAATTACAAAATTACATGACTGGGATTTTTGCGAAGACCGGTCGGTAGGACACAGGGTGTGTCGTGCCACTTTGTAACTGTCTGAATCATAAACAGGCCATGGTTGTGTCCAGTCTTAATAATTTTCTTTCTTTTTTTTTTTTTGGTAAATCTCAAAAAATTATAGTAAAAAAAAATCTAAATTCAAGTAATTTCTGTACAACCTAAGAACAGCTACATACATACCAGCTACAGAGCGATTCCTTCCTGGGAGAATACAAACACAATTAAGAAACACAATTAAGATAATTAACACTCACGGGCACCAGTTACAGTAGCCATTTCAAAAACCAAAGTCGCTCATTTAAAAGCTCCAGCGAGGGCCGCCTCACTGCGGGAAGGGCACCTGCTGGCGTGGCCACCGTCCTCCCCGGTGCCACCCCACCTCTCCAGCACTCGCTCAGCCCTCCAGCATGGGTCGTGCCGGCCAGGAGCAATGTCCGACGCCTACTCTGTTGCCCCGTCTCGACAGAGGTGTGCAGCGCTGGAGGCTCGGCGGCACTCCTGCTGCCCTACGGCGTGCGGATCTGCCTTTCTTCCTGGTGGCCATCGTGCCCCTACACAAAGCACCTCATCCACCCAACTGTTAAGTCGTATCGAGGTGGGATTTATCGCTCAAAGCCCGAGGGAGAGGAGCGCTAACTCGCACAAGCCCACCAAAAGTATCGCAGCCCTTCCAGGCACAGCTGGAGCTGCCAAAAACGCTACCTGCACCCCAGAGCAAAAAGGCTGGACCAATGACTCTGGAAAGACCAACCTCAAGCCTCTCCTTGGCAACGTGCACCCCAGTCTGGGCATTGTGAGATGGAAACCCTCCACTGTCTCCTAGAGCTCATCCAAGCAAAGCAGGGATGTTCTCCTTCCCGCCCAGATGTCACCCTGTGGGCCTGGCCACGCAGACCTTGAGTGTGGAGACCTCCGTGGAGGCAAGGTGGATGAGGGACTGATGTTGACGCCCTCTGCGACAAAGACCTTGCTCTGGAGAGTTCATCCCCAACTAAAAACAGGTGTCCCGGGCTTTGTCCCCCACCCCATGGAGCTCTACAAATCCTGACCACCTGCCCGCAGACCCCGGAGGAGCTGTGTTCAGCAATGCCGACAGGTTTGGGGGAGTGCCCCAAAATCAGATGCTCTCTGAGACGAGCCTCCGGCGCAAAGCGCAGAGCTCCGGAGCAATGCGGTCGTTACGGGGTGCCTCTGCGACCTCATCAGGCACAACAGGCAGCTCAAAGACCACAGACTGGGCTCTGATAACAAGGACACGTGTTTTGAACACTGTTTACACACTAGGCGGGAGGTAAAAGGCTACGACGTGTCTGAAAGCAGAAGGCCTCACGCAGACACTCCTCCCGTCCAAAGCGAGCAGTCCTGAGCTTTGCATCTGCTGCACGGTGCCCACATCTTAGTAAGAGCAGCAAGTCACTGCCCTGTGCGACCACGGAATCCTCTAGAAGAAGGGCAAGGCTCAAAGGGACTCGTTCGCCAAGATGCCAAAGCCCCGAGGCCAGAGATCGCTGTATCAGGTCTGCAAAACCCGAAGTGAGTGCCCTGTAAAGTCACAGTGATGACATCGACAGCTGAGAAATGGGACAGAAATACCTACCGCCCCGGTCTCAGCTGTGGACGATCACTGCCTGAACACTCTTTGCCTTTTCCAGGGCTGAAGCACCTCTAATGTGTTGCTAACGAACAGGGAAATCTGATTTATTTCAAGTTACGGCATTGAATAAGCAGGAAAACAAGGGAAGGAAAAAGAAAAAAAGGCAAAACCAGGCTCTGCTCCTGTTTCCAAGGGCCAGCTGCCTTCTCCTCCAGCCTCACATTCAGCCTGGCAGCCTCCCTGCTTACTTAGCTTTGGGTTTGCATCTTTGCTTACCCTGGTATAACTGTGCATGAAAACAGCTCCCTAATGGCTGCTGAAATGTTTGATCGGCGTGGTGCGAGATGGCAAAGCCACAAGCCAGGGGCCCGGCCTCAGGATGGTGAGCTTTGTCACCTTCCATACCCTTTGGTGCGTTTCAGGTCGTGGCTTCCCAGCCCCCACGGTCCTTTATGAGCCCTCACGTTGAACACGCGAGAGGAAAGGAGGAGGACAACACGGCCGAACATTAAGCTGTTCCGTACGGCTGCCTGCCGAGACGCCGCGGGGTAAGCACCACGTCCCGCAGCGGCTTGCCAGCCAGTGTTAACGCAAAGCGCGGGGATTCGTACCATTCTGCAGGGTGCCAAAATGGATCACTTGCAAGTACTCCGCCTCACGCATGAAGCCGGTCAGCGGAGTGGCCCAGCCTTCGCTCAGCACCTGCACCCACTGCAGATCCAGCTGCAAAACAAACCCAAAGGGCACTCCTGTCACCAGGTCACGCTCAGAGGTTGCTTTTCCTTCCCTTCTGCTGCAACAGCGCTCTCATTTGCTTTTCTTCAAATACAGGGCATTCAGAAAGGGGGAGAAAGCCATGGGAGGGGTGGTTTGGTTTTGGTTTTTTGGGGTTTTTTTTAAGCCAGACTCATCTACTTTCATAGCACAACTGCTTGCGGGGCTGCACTGACACGACAAAGGAGACTGACAGCCTCAGCTTGCCACAGCACAGGGCAGAGACATGGCAGCAAACGTCTGAGGATCGGGATCACGCTTCCGCTCACCGTAAACCACAGCGGCAAAAGGACACGGCCATCAGAGGAACAGAGCCCCCTCTAGCAACATCCCGCCGAAGCTTCCGCCCTTCGAACAGCTAAATACTGACTGACTCACAGCCCAGCACCCGTGTGTGACGGTACCTTAGTGATCTCTACGGATGGCAGCATCTCTGCTTCAGCTCGGACGCTTTCAAGTTTATTTTCAGGCACAAACAGCTCAAGAACATCCTTAATCAAGCTGTGGGGCACGATGTTCTGAAAGAGAGAGACAGACAGCAATTGTAAGCAACGCGCTGCTTTTTAAACGTACAGTCGGTAGTAAAAAGTCAGTAGCCAAAAGCAGGTTCGCAAGCTGCCAGCGGCGGTGGCATAAAAACGACCTACTTGTGTTTGGAGGAGCTCCACAACCTGCTGAATACATTCAGACACCGACGCAACATTCGTTTTCAGTACTAGTTCAGGAGATTCGGGCTTCTCATACTCTGAGTCAATCCCCGTGAATCCTACGGACAATTAAACCCAAACTAAATTTATTTAATGTAATTCTCGGTGCCCTAGAGCCAACAATGCTCTACAAACAACCAGCGAGCATTCAACCGTACTGGGTACAAGCGACACTTGTGACAGCGAGATGAGGGAAACAGGATACTCTGTACGCTACAAAGAGCCTTTAGTAACCCGTGCGGAGCCGCAACGACTCACTATCCGATGCTTTGGAAAGCGAAAGGCAAAATAAGAACTCTCTCTTCCATACCTTTGATCTCTCCAGCTCTTGCCTTTTTGTACAGGCCCTTCACATCTCTGCTTTCACAAATATTTAGAGGAGCATCTACAAAGATTTCAAAGAAAGGAAGTCCAGCTGCCTCATGAATTTTCCGCGCATTTTGACGATCCTGTTAGAAGAAAGATAGGAAAATCTTATGTGTCTAAATTGCAGCAAGCATCTTCCTACTACATGACGTGCCCTGGAACTTGACAGAAGTATATTCATCACTGGTACAGATTTATTAAATTTACACTAATTCGAATAAGGGGGTTTCTTTTTTTTTTTTCTTCCCCCTTTTCTTTAAGGATACTTAAAAAAAATAATCTACAGCTTTGATCTGTTTTCAGCATTTTCCATCCAAAAAAAAAAAATCAAGATTTCTTCATTAAGCAGGACAGTAGAATTTTAGAGTGTGAATAATTATCTGCCCTGTGTCGAAAAAAAAAGGAACTGCTTGCATCGGCTTGATAACAGCAGCTACTTGGTATTCTCAGGAAGCGTAAAAACACAATCAATACTGCTTCAAACAGAGTGGCAACAGCACTGCAACACACTATTGTTTCTTTTCTGCCTCCTAATGAGTTAATAGCAGGAGCCTCTGTAGGGAAGATTTTAAAATTCTCTTAGCTTTTAATCAATTTGTAACACTGAATATATTCAGAGAGGTCACGTCAAACTGCCCTCCAGAAATTGGTACCGATTGCGTGTAATTCTGTGTATCAGAACAGAGAAGAAGTTAAAAGGAGCGCCTGATGGCTTATATAGGAAGTCCTTTACGTAAATCTCTCTTCCCTAAGAACAATCATGAGATCAACGCCACCCCGAAAAGAGCGGAATATGATGCAGCGAGTTTACCTTTGCAAAAGGAGAAATGAAACTAGTTATGCAGACGAGCCCAGCGTCAGCGAACAGCCTGGCCACCTCTGCGATGCGGCGGATGTTCTCCTCGCGGTCCCCAGCCGAGAAACCCAGGTTTTTATTCAAGCCGTGCCGAACATTATCGCCATCCAGGGAATAGCAAGGGATGCCATGAGAAACCAAATACTCTTCCAGAGCAAAGCCAATGGTTGTCTTGCCAGCTCCAGAAAGGCCTGTTGGAGACAGAAAAGTCAGGTTTGGGTTTGAGGTCAAAAGAGTGAAAATGACAGCGTAATGCGATACCTCCCAAGACACTGGCCACAAAAAGCAACTTCAGACAGAAGGAGTTAAGGAAAGAATGAGGTAGGGAAGTTGGATTCATCTTTTTAGCATGCGGTTACTGCCACAGAGACCTGGCCAACCCTTCTTATTGAAGGGGTGGCATTAATGCCATGAGGAAAGCTACTGTATCCCAACAGCCGGAGGGGTTCAACCTGCAGCGCTGCAGAAGTACCTCTCGCTGGGCCGTGGCGGGACAAATAGGCACCAGTAAGCAGGGGAAGCTTGAAAGGGTGCTGTTGCCTGTACGCCTCTCAGCGTCTTCCTCTCCCTCCTCCTGCTCCCCCTGTGAACAGTCAACTGCCCGCCCAGACTGAATCCAAGGAGAGGTCCTTGCTCCATCTGTGCGGGGTGGGACAGGCTGCAGCAGCAATTGCCCCTCTGCATCCACGGACACCTCCTTCTGCAGGAGCAGCACCCACAGATCCATGCGAGCAGGAGCAGAAGGGCTGTGCAGATAAGCGGCGCATCTTCCACTGCCCATGTCTCCTGGAGTCAGCAGGCAGAAAGAACAATCCAACCTGCGGTGGCTGCCTCCCATCCCAGCTATACCCACTTGCACAAAGAAGCATTTGCTACTGGCTGCGTCACAAAGCAGCAAGTGCATCCGCAGCCCCAAACCCCTCCTCTCCCTTGGGCCGGGATCCGCGTGTTGAAAACTCCTTGAGATGGAAGAGGACCCTGACTTAGGAGACAACACCTCCAAACGTCACATCTGTCTCAGGAAACACTTAGCCTTCGGGAAATCTCCTACGGAGATAGCATCATCTGCTCGCCTCCTCTTAAACCCTTTGCACGACACCTGCTATTGATGGCTCACGGAGACAAGACCCTGGCGACGGTGGACTTTTGGTCTGATGCAGAACAACCATGTTTGTGCTGGAGAGGAAACCTGGCCAGGCAAAGACGAATCCTTCTGACTGTGCCTTTGGTGTTTGTAGTACAGCAGACTGATAGCTCTCCCGAGCTGGCAATGGAGAACATCGAAACACCCTTCCATTTAATCCATATAGTTCATGCAATGAAATGTCCTTCCATATCATCTTTTAAAATTAAGTTAGTAGAAAGTTGGGACACCACTGTCTGTTTCAAAGAATAATCATCAGCCAGAGGAGCTCAGACCTTCCAGACACAGGATCCTTGAGTGATAGTCAAAAAAGAGCCTTGGACAGGTTTTTTAGCTTCAGAAACGGTATCAAAGCAGATTAGGTGTTGGCCGCCTTTTTGAAATTCAAGAGGAGAACGAGAGAGAAATATGCTTTAATCCAACATCTAGCATGTAAACTGATACGAAGGCAAATCAGAATGGCTTTACAAACCCTTTCAAGTACGTCTTTCAATGTTTTCCGGCAGTCAAAGAAAATACCTATTTAACAAGCAAAGAAACAACTGGACAAGTGGCGAAAGAGAGTTGTGCAAATATTAGCAGAGCAAAATAAATGTAATTGTCATTTCTAGCAGCCCCTAATCCCCAAACAATGAGTTTATCTTTCAAAGCAGAAGAGAAGGGCAACACGTCAGAAGGCTTATGAAACGAGCAACAACCTAAGAAACCTACCATGGCTGTGCAAGGAATCGCTTCCAGCGCGACTCGCTGTCTGGGAGCATTTATTCTTCAGACAAGACGACTGCCTTATTGTGCTGCTCACCGGCTCACTTTAAATACCGTAAACCTGGGTGTCCCAATAAACTTCCCCCTGACCCAGAATGAAAACATTCACGTACTGTTTTGGACAACCCGGGGCACGTTTCACTGCCAAGGACTGGCTAGATTTGAGCCAAGGCTTCCTCAGCCTGACACCTGGGAACAACAAGTGCGACCCTTAGGGCTTCTGATGTGTTCGAAGGAGCCCGATAACAGCCCTGAAATTCATAAAAATTACGGGCAGCTGCTGCCAGGGAGAATACTTTGCTGCACCGGCACCGCGTGTTGGTGTTTCCCACGTGTAAGTGTTTTGCAATTCCCAGTTCACAAGGAAGGCTGACGTGTCCTGCAGATCCCAAATCCCCGCCTGTGAGCCACACTCATGTATGCCAGTGGGTTTCACGTGTGATGCTATGCTTTCATGCCCTGACAAAAATACCTGTTAGCCACACCGTGCAGCCTCGAAATCCACCCCTGGTACCGACAACTTGTCCTCTCTTACTCCTGCTGACGTGATGGGCTTGGTAAACCACATTGGTTGATCCCTGATGAAAACAAAGCAAAATGAAACACTTTTGTTACGTCGTTGCTCTCCATATGAAAGAAAATCTCAGCTGGGACTAACATAAGGGAGAGAAACATAAATTCATTAAAAATCTGCGTGAGCCATTGCAGCAAACTTAGGCAATTTGGTACAAAAGAGAAAACAGTGAAGGAAAACAGGAATTTGGCAGAAGCCGGAAGAGCATAGACCCATTTTGTGAAGACTGCATTTTCCTCTGCTGAGAGCGCTTTGGGCAGCAATGCCTTCGCCTCTGCTGTGGCCAGCAGCAGTGGCAGGCGACAGGCTCTGCCGCAGGAGCGCTGCCGGGCGACCGGCACACCGCGGGCAGGCAGGGCAGGGCACG